>APFE031635635.1:49735-96256 GCA_000404065.3 Pinus taeda | reverse complement strand
TCACATGAAGGACCGACTCTTATATCATTGTGGGAAACTCTGCATTCCACAAATTGAGAGAGTAAAGATAATTAGGGAAGCACACACTTCTCTGATATCAAGTCACTTTGGGGTAAGTAAAACAGTTGCACAGCTGTAGAGGTTCTGCTATTGGCCGAGAATGAGTGAGACAGTTTCTAGATATGTAAAGGGATGTGTTATGTGTGCAAAAAGCAAGCCCAGCAATAGAAAACTAGGCTTTTACACTCCATTTCTAGTTCCTTCTCACCCTTGGGAAAGCATTTCCATGGATTTTGTTGGAAGGTTGCCTAAATCTAGGAAAGGTCATGATTATCTATATGTTGTCGTGGATAGGTTCAACAAAATGTGTATTTTGATACCTTGTAGTAAACAGATTACTGTTGAACAAACTGCGAAATTGTTCTTCAAACATGTATGGGTTCATTTTGGACTACCCACTTCTATTAATCTAATCGAGACACCCGATTTATGGGAAAGTTTTGGTCAAGTCTGTGGGAACTAATGGACACCAAATTAAAGAAAAGTACAGCTTTTCATCCACAAACAGATGGCTAGACAGAAGTAGTTAACAGGACAGTGATCCAATTTACTGAGAGGATATTGCACCAAACGTCCTAAGCTTTGGGATGAACACTTCTGTTATGTGCAGCATGCTTACAATAGAGCCAAATACTCTTTTACACAGAGATCTCCTTTTGAGACCTGTCTTGGTTTCATACCAAGGTCTCCTTTAGATTTTGTCTTTGGTAAAGATACCATGGTTGATAGACACAGTGATGTGGACAAGGCAACTAGGTTCATTGAACAGATCCAGGAGATCCACTAGGCAATAGAGGAACAGCTGGAAAAGAGCCAGGCCAAGTACAAGGCTAGGCACGATAAGCATAAGATGGAGCATGGTTTTCAAGTTGGAGACCAAGTCTAGCTATATATCAGCAAGGACAAGATGCAAGGTGAAAGTAAAAAGCTAAGACCTATCAGGTATGGACCCTTAAGGATACCTGAGAATATTGGTGAAAATGCTTTTCGCCTTGATCTACCAGCTTACATGCACATCTACTCAGCCGTAAATGCAGATTGCTTGAGGTTGTTTGAAATTTCAATGATTGAGGACCCTAAAGAGCAGAGTCAATTACCTTTTGTTGATGACCTACTACCTGAATATCTTAATGAATTACGGAGAGACACAGTGCTGGACAGGAAGGTACAGACAATGCACAGTGGACAGGTGGAATACCTTAGGATTGGACTTAAAGGTTCAAAGCCAAGCAGTGTGAAGTGGATTGAGATTGGGCAAGTGAGACAACAGTTTCCTCACTTAGTTGATGCTTGAAGAAAACCAACTTTTGGTGGTCCAAAATATCTTTCAGTGGGAAGGCCATGATCTGAATTGGATCCATTAAAGACTGGCAAAGAACCATGACTATATCAGGTCGGGACGAATCTCTAAAAATTCCAAAAACAATGATCAAAAACACCCTTAACTAGTGGCAACGACAGCCAATGTGGAACGACAAGGACCTCGGTCAAAGCACACTAACCGAGGCCCATGGAGACTGCGCAGGAGGTCAATGTAGCCCCTGGGAACCCTGGATCAGGAAAAGGAGGTGATTTTTGATGTGCGGTTGGGTGAACAGGGCCGAAATGGATGAGCCTTAAACACTCCGTCGCGTTGGGAGCTGGAGAACCATGGGCGGAGAAACGAAAAGAACTAAAAGGACAAAGGCAGGACCCACACTCTAGAAACCGATGATATTGATCGGGGTGCCCTCAAATGGTAAACGGTTTTGGAGAAGAGTGGAGTGATCCACTCAACGATCGACGCGTGGCAGCAGAGGTGAGAGAAAACCGTCGTTGATCGCGTGCTATCGGTCGAGCAAGACAACCCCGCGGGATGTGCGTATGGAGTTGGATCTGGAGGAGCCCAGATCGGATGGCTAAGATTGTGCCTGATGGAGGAAGCAGAATCGATAGGGAATTAAGCCGCATTTTAAAGGGATTTGGAATCCGTTTGACCGCCACGGTGGAGGAAGAACGTGTCCACGACATAACAGAAGAAACAAACCGATGAGCAGGTTGGCGCAGTTCAGATGAGGACATGTGGCCACTCCCTGAGCATTCATGCTGACGCCGAATAGGGAAATCCAAGCACAGCTGTAGAAGGCATATCGACAGAGGCGGAAGAGGAACCAAATAGGCATGGAAACAAATGGCTAAAAGCCATGAATAGAGACAGAATACACAGTCAAATCGGAGAGAGGTCCGAGAGACAAAGGAAAAAGATGAGAATCCCGAGAGGAGGATGGAATACACAGAGAAGAAGGCAGTAAAGCAAGAGAAAAGCAGGACGAGATAGAGGACCGAGCTGACACAATGACAGCATTGAGCACCACCGAGCTTGAGAAATTCAAGCAACCCCATAGAGCGATCTGTCCAAGTTGAGCACCATGTTGGGCTCTTACCACTGTAGACTAGAAGGTCAAAAAGCTGGTGGGAAGAAGAGACTATGTACTCTAGTGGCTTGGGGAATCCAAGAACCACCCTACCAAGCAAAAGCTGCTTTAGGAGAACTCACATTGAGTCCCTGCATTATAATTCTATGTTTAAAGACACAATAAAGCAAGGCCACCATTGAAAGCTGGACCAGAGATGTAGCCCTGGAGAATAGGGTGAACTCCTTATTAAAATTGCTCGTGTATTTATGGTTTCTTACTCTATTCCTCTGTTGTATTTCCATTTAAATGTCTATGTATTGACAATCTGATCGATCCATTGCTTAAATAACACAGAACACACACCAGCACATCAGTCTGTAATATATTTTGTTTAATAAAACTTCAACTGATGTCACTCATAGGGTGATTATTAGATCACAAATATACAGAGAAAGGAGTTTAGCTAATATCCCTTTGGATAAATTATGCTTAGAACCCGTAAGGGAACTAACTCCCAGTATCAGTCTTAATGGAAGTTCAAGAACAGACAGGTCTAAATCTATGTCTGGGAGAGAAACATCAGAACACTCCAAGAGGTCTGAGAGTGACCATAATAAAAGCGAAGGGTCACTATGGGATACTGCCCAGTCTAAGGAGCACCCAAAACAGCAAGTTTTGACCTCTCCACAAGTAAATCTTCCCCTCTCATCATCCAGCCACCACCAGTCAGAACTAAGCTGGATAAAGAATGGGAGACATTCAATGACTTAATAAATACTGAAGGACAGATTACAAAAACACTCGAAAATAATGTATAGATAGTGGATGATATAGCCACAGGGACAATTAGCAACGTCCCAGAAATGGAATATATTCCCATTACTCCATCTTCTGAACTTATGCTCAAAATAGAAGAAATTCCTCCTCTTGATGTATTTTATAGTCCTCAACATAAGGCAGTGGTGAGAAGAAAAAGAAATAAAAGGAAATTGGAAAGAATGCTCTCTCATGATGCAGAGCAATTGGACATCCTTTGGTAGGATCCTACCACTGATCCCACTGAAAATTTCACTAAATTGTCTCATATCGTAGGAGCATATGCTTCTGCGACCATTGATAAAGCAGCTGAGGTACAACAATTACTGAAAGAAAAAGAAGATCAAATACAGATTTTGTAGCAACAGCTACAACAGACCAACACCAACAACAAAGCGCAAAAATAACTTGAAAGATTATAGCAGGACTTTCAACAAATGCAGTTAGGATACCAGAACAGTTTAACCGACAGAGAAAAACAATTACAGGTTATGCAAGAAAGGCACAAGGATGATCCCAAGCTTACAAAATTCGTAACAAATTCCATTTCCTTAAATGATCAACTCCTGTAGCAGCAAGAAATATTATGCCAAAGAATATCACAGTGGAGCTCTTATTGTGAGATACGCGACAAAATTACTAATCAAATCATGGACTTGCGACATGATTATGATTTAATTGATAGAAGAGTTACTGAATATTTGGCTTGGCATGAATCAGAGGAAGGGAAAAAGGCAAGCACACCCATAATCAATGAAACCCAGAAATAAATGCTCTTTAACAACTAGGATGCACAGATCACGAAAGCAGAACAAGCAATAGAAGAAGCAGCCACAACAACACATAATGTCATTGACTGCATTAATGAAAATCTACATAGGGAAAATCTAATATCAGAGACCACTCTAGGGTATTTACCAAATGTACAACACCTACAAACAAGCTGGAGACAGAAGGCTCAAGAGAGAGCAAAGAACATCAAAAGGTTAACCAAGTTAAATTAGGATTCTTACTGGACATAATTGGTAAAACCACACAGCTAGTGCATGACTCTCAAATGTATCATTAACTCTGCCAAGAAGATGGCACCAACACTTGCCGATTCTGTTTTCGCAGGACAGCTAAAGTTGGAAGTCGACCAACTAACTCTCCTGAATCAAATGTTAACACTTGCGACTATAAGGAAGAGATACATAGATAGTTAGTTGCCAGTTTTAGTTTTATATTCAATTTTAGTTTTAATTTTGCTTTATTTTTGCCTGAAATGAGGACGGTCATTTAAACCGTATCCTACACTTTTGTAATAAATTATTTTTAGATTTTTCTAGTCATATTTAAACCATTCTCATGTCTTTAGAGAAGGGTCCTGAAATTTGTCAAAAATATGTCCTCAGAACATGCACTTTTACACCCTCCGAGGAGGTTTTGATGAATGAATGGAACAGGATTTATTGATATCTATGTTTAATATCTACTACTGATGTTGCAGTTTTGTACTCTTAGTGGATGTTGGATTAAGAAGAGATAGATCATTATTGTTGAAGCTCATGAGTAGAACTAGTTATAAATGGTACTTTTATCTCTTAACTATTTCTGTTTATGTGTTAAGGTTATATTCATGTTCAACTATTTATATATGAATGATTGAATGCTTGAGTTATCGGGAACTTCTGTATAGTGATCGCAATTTATTTATGCTTAATATATGAGTTACTTATTATGCGATATGTTTTCCACAATTGTTTCACCTAACTTTTTATACGAAATGGTTTATCATTATTGAATTCTTTTCTCATAGCAATTGAATGATATTTATTACCAATTTCCATTTGAAATCATTTTAGATCGCATAACTGAAAGATTAAATCATGGGTTAGTTTTAGAATTAGATATTTCTGTTCATTAGATTACAATTACATTAGATTTAGAATAAAAGTATTTTATGTAGAAATTATTAGAAAGGAAATATCAATTCTCAACACACACACACATAAATTGGGAAATTGGTCCCATATCCCCAGTCGGACCCACTATACCAAACAAAAAAGGAGCTGCAAACAAAGGTCCGGACCGAGTGGGTATCCCCCTTGTTGTAGACCCGAATTTCGGGGCTTCAACAACTACATCATTCCAAATATGATCAAAGTCATGCCAAGGATGGGGAGAAAACTACAAGAAGATGAGCTAGCAAGCCTTTACAGGAATCACTTTGAACCCATGTTCATGCTGATGCAACTTTTCAAAGAGAAGGGAGGATTCAACTCTAAACCTATCATGGACGTGGAGATGACAATAACAGAAGCATGGTTGTGCGATGTACTAACAGAGTATGAGTGGAACAACATGTGGGTAATATATAGATCATCTGTATATGCAGGGGAAACAACGAGACCGAGTGTGACTTCTATGTCAATAAACAAGAAAGACAATGCCTTCAAGCATCCTACCAACAACAAGTTTGTCGGGAAACCCAAGGTAGTGTAGTTCCCCACCCAGTTAGCACCCAAGAATAAGAGAAAAGATCACACCCAACAATGAGAGAGATGTTATCAAAGCCAAATATAGAGGGGCCCACTCCACAGTGAGCATATTTTTAAAGAGACTTCTAGAAGAAGTTAGTTACAATACAACTAGAAATTTGATAACAAAGTTGACATGTTTTACAAATACCACTACTACTCTAGAGTAGGGCCAAGCTCTTTGAGGGCCTATATATAAGCCTTGAAATGTAAAAGGGGTCACAAATCTTGGTTGTAGGGGAAACTCTGCCAAACATTTTGGTGAATTGTTGGGAGGTCTTGAATCAATTTTGGGAAATATATCTGAAGTAAATCTTGGGTTGTATATTCTTCTTATCACGTATATGGCCATATCACTTTTATTTTGAATTTTACTACCAATGAAATGCAAGTCTATGCATTTTTCATGGCATTTTGAGCTGTAAACCTGATCTGTTATGATAATTGTGTATAATTGTATAAATATTTATGGATGACATGAATTTTGGCATCAATATGATGGTTTGTAAGATCTATCAAGCTAGATTGAAGAGTATCTTGGCTTTCTTGATATTTCTTATAAGGGTTTTAATATAATTGGTAAATTTCAAAATTACGTGTTTCTGATGGTTGAATTCTTAATTTCTTAGTAATCCCCGAGGTTTTATTTGGTTTAAAGGAATTCTTAATTGCTCATTTAATTTGGGTATAGTCTGATTCTCCACTTTCATCCATATTTTATTTTTTCAAACTTTTATGTCAAACCCAAGGGTTATGAATGCTCCTACTTTCAACAAAAGAGTTAATATAACGGTGCTTCCCCCCCAACCTTGATCCTAAACCAATCTGTAATTAATAGTTATTTTAAGACATATTTAACACAAACTTAAAGGCTTCTAATGATTAAAGGAAAATTGAACACAAATTTTCATAATAATTTAACTTTATGGTTGTGATATAATTCAACATGTCATTTCTTTTTCTTATGAGATTTAAAGGGGAAAATGAGGTGCATGTATCTTGAATGTGAAATGAAATTTTTTCATAATTAATATTTCAAGTCTGAATTTTGTAGTCATACACCTAATTAATTTTTAGAAACCAATTAATGTATGGTTTATTTATTTGTTGTAATATCATCTCACATTAATCAACATTTTGTAAGAGGGAGAGTAAACCAACACCATGAGAACATCAAACACGAGTAATATTCCCATGGAGGTTGGATGATGACAATTGAGATTTGAATTTGAATCTTTCCATTAATCAAATAACAGATAGAACCCATTTAGATGTTCCTAGGATTTTCATTACAACGCAACATAGTGTGACTATGGGGATCCAACATAATTGATCAAAGGTTTCCACAAGAAAATGGATCTCCATGAGAAATATTATGCAAAAATAAAATCCATGGGAAAAAAATTATGGATGTGATTTTGTTTGATAAACAATTTGACAATGATCAGGGCTAGATCGATATATGAAGAATCCAAATCAACATAGTTCTGGTTATATCTAGTGTGTACCTATAATTGAGAGCAAAGTGTTTATTGACCTTTCAAGAGCCTAGAATTAGGGGGTCCGAGTGACCACACAAAGGAGGATTTGAGTGGCGTAGAGGTGGATTTGAATCAACACATGGATCTAGAAATTCTGAAACCATAACACAAAAGAGGGCAATCCAATGTTAATTTTATTCTTGATATAGAAGTAGTAGTGGTGTACCAAGCGATGGCCCTAATATAATTTTCTATAATGAAGGCCCCGGTAACAATGGGAGTCAGGAGAAAATGTCAATGAAAAATGAAATAGTTATATTTGTGAGTCGTGGAGAAAGGGTTAATGGGTTTAAGCATTGAGCAAGTAAAGTGATGTTGGATCGTCAAATAGGATATTCACAATATCAATGAGAAAACTAACATGGAATGAAGAAAGTCACTGGTGGGTGATGAAGAGCATCTGAAGAAGAAGGAAACCATTGAGTGTGGGTCATAAATGTGATCAACAAATGATGATTGATTTATATTAGAAACTGTTATGCCACATCTTATCATATCTATATTAGTGTTTGGTGATTGGAGAAAGAAATGTGCCATACTCCCATGGGACTATGTAATCTAAATGAAGATTGATGTAAAAAGGGGTTACGATCATGGATTCATTGGTCAAAAAGTTAAGGTTGACAATGATAACAGCTTGGAAGTTAGCTCCAGGTTTTGGGATAGTAAAAATGACTTACATACTCATGTATAACATGGTTTCTGTCCATAATATTTGAAAGTAACAAAGAAGTCATGATTTGTTGGTACAAAAGCTTCCACAAAGTTTTTGAAGAACAATTGGATTGCATTTGTTGTTACACCTAAAGAGGGAAACACATGGTGTGAGTGATATTAGAGCTTCAATCTAGATTTAAGAAATGAATGAAATGAAATATATATTTAAAACCAAAATATAGAAGCAACATACCACCTACTAACCCCAACCCAAAATAAAGGTTAGAAGGAGGTAGTTACTATGTTGACCTTACCTCCAAAGTCCTATTATGGAAATGGGGTCTAAATTTTTTCATCTCTTACAACTTATTCCCAACATAAGGTAGACGGAATCATTTTATTTGCCTCATCAATACATTTTTAATGATATAAAATTTGCTTCGATCTGGCATCTGGATTCAAAAGATATGACTAGTAAAAGTTTGGCCAATCAAATCATTCCATGTCATATTAGCCTACCACGTGGCGTCCACCTGGCTATCCATGTCATTGGTCACATGGAAGTTGCCGACCCACTCTTATGTCATGATCCTTCCCAAAAGTGAACACTTATTCCAGATACATATGCAAGTTAAGTGGGTGTGGGTCATCTCTAGCTACATCACCTCGAAAATAAATCTTGACAGGTTCCAATATTTTTTTCCACTGGAAAACACTAGGGGAAACCTTTTCTAATATGTGGCATTTAGAATTTCATATTGAGGCTAAACCCTCCCCCCTTGACTAGTATGAAAGCTTGTCTTATGCCACACGGTGCTTGTACCCACCAAATAGGTTGTACATGCCAAGTCACCCCAAGATATAGATCTTGGCGATTCATTCATTCCCTTCATTGAAATCCATGAGGTCTAGGGTCATTGGTGACATCATCCCTTGTCATGTCCTCCATGCCATGCACCATGTGAATGTGGATTCCACTATATAGTTTCCTCGCAACATTTAACTGCGATCTTCCTTCATCATTTTACGTTGGGAAATATGCCCCACTGCCACATCATCTAAGGGATTTGATCTTGGGAGTTTCCCTTTGTGCTCCCCTTGAGACTTCTAGGAATAAAGTCCCAAGGTGATCCGAAATCCATGAATTCCCACCCATTGTTGACCCAAATTTCTCTTGGCTTTGTCCTTGGACTTGGTTCCTAGCCATATGGTGCTTAAGTTTGAGTCCCTTTTACCATTTGTGCCCTAGAATTTCAACTTGTGGCACTTTATTAGGGTTTGATATTCTTCAAGGATGATAACTGGTAAGAGGGTTACAAGGGAGGTGATTTTCAAGCTAGGGTTACAGGTTTGTTGAATTGTCTTGGATGGAGGGATGCAAAGGAGGGAGCTCCACTCCATCCCACAAACAGGCAGTGACCAACAGAGGTAAAAAACCGATTGAAGAAAATAGAGGTCCTTTAGATGTAGGGTAAATAAACAGGGAAGAGGAGCAAGATGGCTCTAAATCGATGGAGAAGAATAACACCATAGAAAGCAAGGAAGAGGAAAAGGAACAAGGAACAAAAGACAAAGCTGAAAAGGGACCATGCAAGCCCAAAACTACAATCATGCCTAGAGTAGTTTTGAGTAATCCTACTCTGTAGGCCCATAGGGACCACATGCAGACTTATGCAATCATTTGTAAATTCATGGGCTTTTGGCCCATTGGAAAATCTTTACAAACATGGATTAAATACCACTGGAAACCAAATGGAAGCATAGAACTACATTTGGGGTCAAAGTGATTTTTTACTGTTGTTTTAGCTAATATTGAGGAAAAGGACAGAGTGTTTGAAGGAGGGCCCTACTTTTATGTAGCTGTAGTCCTGTACATGCGACCATGGGTTATGAATTTTGTCCTAGAACGAGAAACATTTACCTCCGTACCAGTGTGGGTCAGACTCTACTCTCTACCTTTGGATTACTGGCAACTGGAATCCTTATATGCAATAGGAAACAAGCTAGGACGTTTTGTCAAAGCCTCTGAGGCAACCAGAAGAGGAAAATACACATCCTTTGAAAGAATATGTGTGGAAATGGATCTTTCTGGAGCTTTGCCAGATGAGGTAACCTTGGAAGTGTATGATGAAGAATGGGTGCAAATAGTAGATTATGAGCACATCCCATTCAGATGTCGTAAATGCCATGAGCATGGGCACCTATTCAGAGATTTCCCTCTCAGTAAAATGGAAAACAAAGGCAAAGAAAACACCATGAAAGATTCTGAAAGCTTTCAAAAGGTGGTCTAGAAAGGAAAGGGAAGCAAAAGGGGAACGAAGCAACTTCAATCAAAAAAGCAACAAGCCAGTCAAAGCAGGTTTGAAGCCCTAGAAGAGGAGGATGTGATAATGGAAGCAGATCAGGTCAAGGGAGACAATACAGTGGAAGAGGGGAATGAAGTAAATGATGAGAAAACCCAAAAAAGCAATAAACGGAAAGGAGAAATGATGAGTGACATAGAACTGGAGATGGACCAGGAAATGACCCAAAGTGAGATGGAAATGGAGGCCAACAAACTACAGGAGATTCTTGAAAAAGAGAATCTGGATCTCGAAGGATTCTTGAAACAAGGAACTAGGGAGGGAGTGGATTCGTTACCTCTAGAAGAGTTCAACAACTGCTTTTATGGAAAACTCAGACGAAAGGGCTGGAAAAGAAAGGGAAAAATGAAATACAGGGTAGCGAAGGGGTGAAATCCATGAAAACCACACCAAGATTAGCACCCATAATCCCAAGAAAGAAACGAGGCCAGAAAAAGCAAAACAAACTTTTGATGGAATGTGGAAAGTTAATGATAGACTCAGGTAAGATGAAAGATCTATCCAATTACTCCTTTACAAATCATTAATAATGAAGTTCACTTCTTGGAATATACGAGGTCTAGGTAGTAGAAGAAAACAAAGGTTACTTAGTAATAGGATGAAACAAGCAGCTCCAGATGTGATCTTCATCCAGGAAAGAAAATGTTCCATGCAAAAAGTAAAAGATATTCACAGCAAATGGCTCAATAAATTTGAGTTTCTAGAAATCAAAGCAGAGAATACAACAAAAGGAATTCTCACGCTTTGGAACCCCCACAAAATTGACATCATAGATGCGAAGGCATCTAGAGACTATCTATCTGTGGTCATTCAACAAGTGGGAGATAAGAAATATACTTGGTCATGAATGAGTATGGGTCCCAAAGATTGGATGGTAAACTCAAGCTTCTAGACTCCGTGCAGGATCTTAGAGAAAGACATGCAAGAATCCCTTGGATCTTAGGGGGTGATTTTAACATGATCAAATCACTGCTGGAGAAAAATGGGGGTATCAGAATTCTGAACAAGGACTCTTGTGCATTTCAATCCTTCATAGACAACATGAAACTAGTGGATATTGTAATGAACAATGGTACCTATACTTGGAACAATAAAAGAGAAGGAGTTTCTCAGGTGGCATCCAAAATGGATAGATTCATAATCTCAGAAGAGCCTACGATCAGGGATAAGGACATAGTTGCAAGAGTTCTCCCATTCTGAGGCTCTGATCATCGGCCAGTGCAACTGGAAATTCAGGGCATTGGTACTCCCAAGAATTGACCTTTCATATTTGAAAACATCTGGCTCTCCCACCCAGATTTTTGCAGCAGCATTACCATCTGGTGGGCTAAAGATATGAAAATTTAGGGCACAAGAATATTCCTTCTTCAAAAAAGACTCAAACATATCAAACATCGGCTCAAGGAGTGGAATAAGACAGAATTTGGCAACATTTTTGAAGCAAAAAAACGGTTGAAGGAAAAATGCAGGAGCTCAACCAAATCCTTATCATGGAGGGTTTTGATAAAGATAGAAATGATCAGGCAACCCTATATCATCAAGAATGGGAGAACTTATGAAAACAAGAGGAAATTTTCTAGCAGCAAAAATCCAGAGTTCAATGGCTAAAAGAAGGAGAATGTAATACTAAATTCTTCCATAGGTCCACTATGGCGAACAAAGCTCACAATAGAATTTCTTCAATTAAGGACAAGGAAGGTAACCTGCTCAACTGTCATGAGGAAATAGAAGAAGTACTAGTCCAACACTTTCAGGGTATTGCATAAGAAACCGGCTCAGACAGATATCAATACATCAGGATTATTTCAAGACATATACCTAAGTTGGTTTCCATAGAAGACAACTTCAACCTCAATAGACCAGTATTGGAAGAGGAGGTCAGTGAGGTCCTAAAAGAAATGCAAAATGGTAAAGCACCAGGCCCAGACAGATTTAATGTGGATTTCTTTAAAGCTTGTTGGAACACAGTGAAGCAAGACATTTTGGACGTAGTGGAAGACTCGAGGAGGGACAAAACTATATTGAAGGCTCTTAATACCACCTTTATTTCACTCATCCGTAAACAGGATGTGGCTCAAACTCCTGACAGGTTTAGACCCATTGCCTTATGCAATGTGGTCTACAAGATAATATCCAAAGTTGTGGCCAATAGACTCAAACCTCTTCTTCCCACCCTAGTCTTGATTGAACAGTCTGGATATGTGGAAAGAAGTCAAATCCTCGATAACATCATTCAAGCTCATGAGGTGGTGCACTCATTGACAGTCAATAGGAAAGTAGAAATGATTATGCAATTGGATATAGCAAAAGCTTATGATAAGCTGAATTGGAACTATATTAAAAAAGTTCTAATAGCTTTTGGGTTTGATCATAACTGGATCAGACGGGTACTGGCCCTAGTTACTTCTCCCAGTTTTTCTATCCTTGTTAATGGTTCTCCCTCAAAGACTTTTACTCCTTCAAGGGGCCTCAGGTAGGGGGATCCACTCTCTCCCTTTCTCTTCATACTCATGATGGAAGGATTGGGTCAAGAAATCAAGCACGCTAAGTTAGTTGGGGAGGTCAAAGGTATCCTACTTTCAAAAGATGGCCAGGCCTTAACTCATTAGCAATTTGTTGACGATAACATGTTGCAGGGTATCCCCACGGTTAAAGAAGCTCTAGCTTAGAGGCAAATACTGAGAGACTTTTCTATGGCATCAGGTATGGAAGTTAATCTCTCGAAATCTAAGATTTTTTTCTTTAATACTCACATTGCTATACAAAGAAATATTTCCAGAATTTTGTGCTTTCAATGGGACTCCATCCCTTCAACATATTTGGGATTCCTCTTATATCCAAGCATTTATACAAGAGCATTTGGGAGCCAGTGATAAAAAAAATGCAATATAAAATCAGGAAATGGACTATCAGATCCTTAAATTTGGCTGGTAGGTTAGTGTTAACAAAGGCGGTCCAACAATCAATCCCAGTATTCATGCTATCTACTCTTCCAGCACCAAAAGGAGTCCTGCAACAACTCAGAACCATTGAAAGGGATTTTCTTTGGGGCAAGGGGTAAGAACATAAGAAATGGGCCTTGGTAACATTGGAAAAAATCTGTAAACCTAAAATTTACTGTGGGCTTGGATTAGATTATCCTAAGATTCTTAGCAGGGTTTTAGGAGCTAAATTATGGTGTCGATGGGTTAAAGACCCAGAGGCTCAGTGGGCAATGATCTGGAAAGAAAAATATGCCAGCACTTGGCTAAACAAAGATCTCATAAGAATGCCAGGACATAGAAAGGGCTCATACCTTTGGAATAAGGCCTAGGATAACAAGGAATTAATCCAAGGAAACAACTTCTGGGAAATTAGAGATGGAAACCTAGCCCTATTTTGGGAGGATAGATGGCAACAAGAACCCATCTTGTTCAAATATAACTGGAGGGATCTTAATATTGAAACAAAAACCAAAGGGTTATCTAAAGTAAAAAGACTTTTGGGACCAAACGAACAATAATGGTAAATGGAGAACCTGGGGAAACTTAGATTTGAGGTAGGACATCACCCTAAAAGCTAAAGCAGAAACTCTACAAAAAATATTAGACGAAAGAAAGATTCTAAAGTCAGAGGGGCAAGACTAGCTAATATGGGGCTACAAGAATGAGGGGGCCTTTAATCTCAAGGAAGCAAAACTCATTCTCCTTGAACTGAACACACAAGCTTCGGACAAGATATGGTTGGAACTATGGAGACACCAAGGCTGGATGAAAATCAAACTTTTCATGTGGCTGGTTCAGCATAGGAAAATTCTAACTTGGGATAACATTAGGAAGAGGGGCATGTTGGGGCCTTCCAGATGTCAGCTCTGTGAAGCTCAAGAGGAAACTATGGAACACCTTCTTAACAACTGCTTTTTCACCTCCAGTTTGTGGGATTCTTTTGCCACCATTTTCTACCAGACTGACAGAGACGAAAGAAATATCATTAACACCCTAAACCATTGGAGAAGAAACTTTTCAAAGAATGAAGTTCTTGGCTCAGCATGGGCCATCTTTCCAAGTTTCATCATCTCGAATGTTTGGAAAGAAAGGAATAACAAAATCTTCAAGAATGAAAAAAGGCCACCCCAACACATTTTTAAGCTGATCTTAAATCAACTCAAAGAAACTATTGGCACCATTGTGAGAAATATTCCTAAGAACCCTCCTTCTGTGGCTGATTTGAGAATTCTCTGTGATTTAGGTTTGCAGGATCTTACTCGTCAGGGTCTAGAAAGGAAAGTAATCTCCATGGTTTCTAAGAAAGATTTTTGGCATCCTGCCCCCAAGGGTTTTTTGAAATTCAACATTGATGGGGCTTCAAAAGGCAACCCAAGCACCGCAGGTTATGGAGGTGTGTTAAGGGATGAGAAAGGAGGTGTCCTCTACGTCTTCCATAGTCATTTAGGAAAAGTAACCAATAACATGGCAAAATTGATGGCTATGGAACAATGTCTAGATCTACTGAAACAGAAAAACCGACAAAATGTGATAGTTGAGGCTAATTCTAAGCTTATCATCAACTTGGTCAAAAGGATCAGCTGGGGTACCAAGCCAGAAAAAGTATCGAAGAACTGGAGGCTGATCCAAGGCTTTCAATGGATCTAGATTCACCTCCAGAGTCTTCGTACAATTAGTTTTAAACATGTTCAAAGGTCAGCGAATAAAATGGCGGATCTTCTAGCCAAACAAGGGGTTATCAGCACACAGAACAGGATTGTGTTGAAATGGCAAGTGCTGCCTTTGAGCAGGATAAAAATGATCTGTCATGAGCAGGCAGAAGAAGATAGAGTTGTGTTTCAAAGGAGAGCCCAGGATACAGATCCCGGGTGATTTAGACAATCCGTTTTATAGCCACTCGGCTCACTCTGATTTTGAGAGGTTGAGTATTTTGGGTGGAGTCTCTTCTACCCTCAGTTCCAGAAGAAAAAAATCATCGAAAGATAATCTCAGCAGCCACAATACCATGAGCTTTTCGTCTGGGTTCAGAATACCAGGTGGGGGACGGTTTTCCGGTGATCACGAGCCTTGCGAGGGGAAAACGGTTTTTCCTATTTTGAAGTGAACACATACAGAGTGCAACATGTGGAGGGGGGGTCAATTTGAAAACCACCCTTATTGCACGCTGTTGCTCGGTTACTTTGGTCGGTGCGATATGATCATTGGTCATTGGATCATCCGCAGTGGATCGACATTTGGGAATGATCATGCTAGTTGGTGGTTGGGTTGGGTAAGGGTCGCACTTCTTACCGTTGTGAATTAGTCCTCTACCATTGGATTGGGTATGCTGGATCAACGGTGAAGATCTAAGGAGTAGGTTGCTTGGTTGGTGGGAAAAGACATAGCCAACTCAACTTTCCCGCGAATTGTTGGGATTCCCACTTTTGATTTTAGTTTAGTTCTTAGTTTGGGTTCCGCTTCCAGTTTCCTTTTTGTTCAGTCTTGTATAGCTTTTTTTGAATTTAGAAGTTGTGCATTTTGCCCATTCTCAGTTGGTGTTTTTAGGTACCTCCCTTGATCCATAACTCCTGGTGGATTGTTGTAATTTATGTATACTATTAATGAAATAGAAGGTCCTACTCTTGCATAGCAAAAAAAAAAGTTTGATATTCTTCACCCTCAGTGCTTGGTCATGGGACCCAAGCACATAGACAATGGACAAGCCCATTAATGCCTTGAACTCATCACCTGCTCATTTCTATAAGATTTTATGCATATACTTGCAAAGTTCTCTGAGCTATACCTCATGAGATTATAAGGGCTTTGACCCAGCTAGGCAGTATATACTTATACACACACACATATATATAGACAAGATGTAATCTCTCTCCTGAGTTTTTCATAAAGTTCATGCTAGCCGATTCAATGCATCTCTCTCTCTCTCTCTCTCTCTGAAGATATATATATAAGTGACATTGTCCTTCATGCACATATAAATAAACATTGTATAAATATATAGGCATATTACAAAAATCATTAAACACAGAGACAACACGTTTACAACAAGGATTTCCCCATACTTCATGCTAAGGTAATTAGATTAAGTTCAATCTCAGAGTAAACAAAGGATTTTTATCCATCCCTTCAACATCACAACAAAACAATAAATATTACAAAGACTTACCCATCTCCTGTCACTCCGGAAACTTGGACAATGTCCCATACTCAGAAACTAATAGGTTCTCATATGCATACATGAGATTAAACTATAATATATGCTCAAAATAACACAATGGATCATTGCATTCCCAATCATGCAAGAAGAAAACATTTTTTAATCACACAAGGAACTCGGTGTCCTAGCATTGACAAGCCATTGTTAACCAATTCATAATCAAGTAATAAGCATTCATACATTCACACTTGGATCAACATTCCTCAACACTAGCATAGGTATTGGACTAGCATATCACACACGAGCATAATATTCAAAGGAATTTAAAATTCACCATAGACATTCGTATATCATTTAGTGGCACATACAACATAAGGAACAATAATCGTATGTCAAATGATATGGAAATTGAGAGTGGGACTTCAACTATCCACCTAACCCTAGAAAAGCTATGACCACATTCACTTCTAGTTGACACCTTCAAGCCAGATCCATTGATTTAGGTAGAGTGCTTTCAAAGGAGTCTTCAATTAATATTATCAGCTAATACAGGGTGTCTCAAGGTTACCTCCCCTCAACCCACTGTCGTATCATATTAACCAACCAAATATAGTGAACCATTGATTGACATACAACCATCATCTATTGAGATATTTAATTCAATATCATCAACTGGAAAGGCGTATTTGAAGGCCATGCTTCCTTGACCCACCAATTATTTAACAATTTCACCTTAGATAGGGAACACTTCCTTTTACGTAGAGGGACTTAAAATAAAACATCCTAACAACTTTGGGGACATTGATACAGAGAGTTTCAATTCAAATGTGGAGAGAGAGATACAGTCAATGATAAGGAGGTGTTATCAATTTTGTTACCTCTGAAGGAACAAAGGTGCACTCATAAGTAGCTTCTTAGTGCAATTCCACCTATGTTCTCAACCCAATACCATGGAACTACCATCAAGTGTCATAATCTCAATTGCCATAGGTGCCTCCACCTCTCAGAGGTTGTTAACTAGCATAGTCTCCATTGGATTTATCAATCCTGAAAGGCACATCCACTACTCAATGATTAGCAGCCAACGATCCCTCATGGTTTTCTTATTTGGACTATTATTTGACCTCATTATGTGATTATCATCTTATACGACCTCATGGGTTTCTCATCTGCACTATAATCGAAGTTTCTCTTCTCCCTAAATTCTCTGGGCCTCGATATCATCTCTACCCTCTCATTGATTCAATTTTACCACCCTGGAGCGTCATGACCTACCTATCTTTTCCTTTTTCCCCTTCCGATTCCTGTGTGTATAAGTTGTGGGTGTTTATCCATAGACCTTTTGATGTATTCTTCTCTTTTCAACAAGAACCTATATACCTCCTTTTCCCTTTTCCACAGGAGCTTCCTTGACCTACTCTCATGGCCCTTCCTCTTTTATGTGCATAGGGCCTCTCCTCCTTAATGCATGAGAAAATGCTCATCCCCAATTCTCCCCTCTCCTCAAATTGTTTTCATGCTTTCCTGAAAAACTAACAATCTATTTTTTTAGGGCTTCACATGATCAACCCTTTGGATAGTGCAACTCGTACTGCCTTTAATGTTTTGTCTTGTTCGTGCTGATGGTTGGGGCTATAGGACACCTGGGTGTGTCCTCTTCTTTCCATTTAAATTTATTTCCCAATCAACCCATTTAAAACCACTCAACCACCAATATTTTCTTTCAAACCAACCCATTCCTTAAGAAATATCTTTCCTCAAGCAACTCGAATCTATGTCCCCACTTCTCTAACCCTTCTAAATTATGAGTACATAATTAAAAGGAATCTGTTTTACAAGGGGGAACGAACCTGTAGGAGATGTCCCAATCCCCACCCCATTATAGGAACACCACCCTTGGTTTTCTCATTCCTCGACACAAAACAAGCATGTTAAATCCTAGCATAATGATATTGATACCTAAATCCAAGAATAACGATAATTATAGCTTAATCCAACAATAATTATATTTATAGCTCAATGAAAGAATAATGATATTTAAAACTCTTTGACATTTGTGGTTCACATATAAAGTTGCTCCCAACAACTAAACAAACATGATAGCTATCCTTGAATCAACCACTTTCTGTGGATCCTTTGCAATATTCTCAGTGCTTCTGTTGGGCACTCTAGTATCTTTAAGATGCTATGGTCCTCATTTTAGTTAGCTTCATTCAACTGGACTTGGGAATCCATTGTCTTACATCACAACATACAATTTATCATGAGACTCATTTTAGAGGGAACTACAATGAAATGAAAACATACCCTCATGAATCGATCCCTCCATGAGCCTAATCGGTGCAATATGACTTAGAAACATGGTTAATCATTTTTTCACAAGGATGATCCTTTATAATGACTTGCCAATGGCAATGGTATCTCACACTTTCTTGATACATCAACATGCTCATTAGCTTACATTTGCATATGTAATTAGGGTCAAGGTCAAGCAAACCTCATGGAGTCATTTTCATGGTCGCCATAGCGCTATCCATTGTCCCGATGGACCAAACCAACCCACTTTGCTATCATGCTCCTCCTTCCTACCTTCACTGACTCCTTACTCATAAAATGAACTTCATTGAGGTCGACTTTCCTCATTGGATTCCACTCAACCCTTCCTTAAGTTCCATTATCTTACATTCACATCAAAAAAAATCCCAAGACCCAAGACATAGAAGGAAAGTAACAAAAGAAGATTAAAATTAATCACAGTTCATGACAATACAAACATAAATAATGTAGCATGGCCATGCACAATTCAATCATAAAAAAATGGTAAATCAAGTATGATTGAAAGTCAGCGTAAAATTATCAATCAAGTATTAAAAAATTCTAGGAACACCTGAGGAATAAAAAATGGTCACAGTCAGATTAACCCAATTCCCATCAGTTTTGGCATTTCTCAACATTTCATGAGTAAGGATCAACCCAAGCCATCTTCATGTTTCATTTGATCTCCTTACTACAACCCACCACAACAATTTAATTCAACCTTTGCACAAACTATTTAGAATCTAATCATACTATTTCAAATGTAAACAACATGATTGTGTGGTCACATTTAACCAACCCTCTCACTAATTGAGGTCAATTAACCATATTTCATATATTAAATAGTTCTTTAGGTTCCAGTCACGTTTCGAGCTTCCTTATCCACTATCTATGCTTCGTTCACAATATGCAATCCTAGTTGATTTGTTTCTATATTGGGGAAATTTATACGTAAGTGGTCTTCCCCACATTTACATCATATTATGGGCCTCCTCCAGGACCCATCCACCTCTTTGGTATTAATGCTAAAGAACTTCCTCATTTCTAGTAACCAGTCTTCTACATCCTCTAACTTATTCATCTCACCATCAAAGGTAGGAGGCTTAGCCTTCTTAAAATACTCTAGTACATATTATCCTTCGGTTCTTTTCTCATGATGATGATGATGATAATGATTCATTCTCTATGTAGAATCAAATTGTTGTCCATGATTGTTGGTCCTACTCTCTAGGGTACCTATTGGATTATTTTCTTTTACTGTGTCTCCACTTGAGTGTTTGCGCAATTTCCTAGATCCACTTCCATTTTCCCCATTAGTTCTTTCTCCTTGATCCAAGGGTCTCCTCTTTTGCCTATGACTAACATCAAACTCATGTTTTCTCTTCCTTTGTATGTCTAACATGCTTTGAAATATGACTACATTGACTCTGATTGTCTCTCTTGTGCTTTGAAAATAATTTTGTTGTCAACCTTAAAAATTATTATTTTTTACCTTAAACTCCTCAAGGTATCCTATAAGTCAGGAGAATCTTCCTCTTCTCCTTGTTCGACTAATTTTTCTTCTTTCCCATGTTGTGAGTGGTCTAAAATATATGCTACCATCTTCTTGTTCATTTGTTTATCCATTGGTTCTATTTTGTACCATCCTTTGTTATTCTTGTGGTATGTGACTTTCATCTATTTTGGGCTTAGTGTCTTTTATGTGTTATCACACACACCCACACACATAATTGTTAGATTTTAACAAATTCATATTCATAACAAACATTATCACCTTGGATTGTTACTGGAAATCTATTGGTGTACATCTAGTTGCAACATTACACTTTAGTGAGCATGTCAGTATCAAAAAAATCATATCCAACAATTAGTATCATGCTACATGCAAATATCATAATAAAATATGTCATGCAACACATATAATGAATACACAAACAACTAGGTTTCTAATGCTTGACACGAGGCTTTATTTTCCTCACTGGATCTTCAAAGGTCTGACATCGAACCTTCATTTGTTAGTTTTGCGATATTAGAGCTCTTCCAATCCAAATGTTGAACGTAGAATCTCTAATACCATTCTGTAACATACCCTATACTGACCCCATCCCAAAACAAAGGTTTGAAAGAGGAAGTTACTGTGTTGAACCAGCCTCCAAAGTCCTGTGATGAAAATGGGGTCTAAATTTTTCAATCTCTTACAAGTTCTTCCAAATGTGAAATATGTGGAATCATTGTATTTTTCTCATTGAAACATTTCCAATGATATAAGATTTGTTTCGATCTAGAATATTGATTCAAAAGATATGAATAGTTAAATTTTGGTTAATTAGATCATGCCACATTAGCTTGATCTACCACATGGTCCTCTTGTAGCGGCTACAACCACCCTCCAAAATTTTTCCTTAGCTTGTTTTGGAGCCTCCCTACGAACCTTCACATCAGCTTGCCTTGCTTCGTCAAGTCCTTAAGCTTCAGTTTCTTTCTTGTTCAAAGGTGGTCTGTTGATCATAGTTTGATATTTTCCCTTCACAGGCTGCTCACTTGGACTTTGTTTAGCTGCAGGCTAAGAAGCTTCCCAATTTCCACATTTCTAGAGGGCAACCAACCTTCCCTCCCAGAATTCCGCAATTCCCTCTGACAACCCACTGGGCTCTAGGATTTTGTAATCCTTTTAGCCAACCCTCCCAGCAAGATTTGCGTAATGTTTCCCATCAACAGGCTCTTCATCTCAGGATTTTCACAAATCTAGGCAACAGTTAGCTGCTCAACCTATAAATTGCACAAATCTCCTGGGAAACCAGCCGAGCTCCTAGCCATAAATGCACATTTTTCTCCACCTGTCAAGCAGTCTCTTGCATGTGTAGTTGAGTTGCCTAGTTCCATATGGAACTGAGAAAAATAGACTTGCATGCATGTGCAACTGCGTTGACCGGTCCCAAGGCAGCATGCAATGGCATCCCTTGTTTCAGGAGTTTATGTTTAGCTGTCAAAAGTTACATGCAAGGAACAATTCAGAAACCTCCCTCCAAGTGTCGCTTCCCCTAGATTTGTGGCATGCACGTCACAACCTTGATGTTATCAAAACTCATTAACCAGATGCTGTAGAGCTCATTCCTCACATCAAGCTTGTAGCTGACATCCCACATCACATCTAGGAGCAGTCGCCAATTCAGCTCAACTGTTTTGGGGTAATCTCTCTTCCCATGCATTGTGCTGCATTTCTGTCACTTTTTGGGTTTTCTCTTGTATGAGTATTGTTTTCTTGATTTCTTTGAATGATTGTTGTCACTTACATGTATAATAGCTTTTCCTAGCTCTGTTTCAATTTTTGTTGCTATCTCACTGTTGTCACATGCATGAAACTATTTTGCACGTACGTTAGCCCAACCAGTGAACGACCTCACTCACATGCATGTGATCTATTTTCTCAATCCTACATTCATGTTTTTCATGCATTATTTATCACCTTTGCTATCACTTATTATCGCCATGCATTTCATTGACTTATGTGCTTTAAGTTTCCCTTCGGTGAGTCGGACCAACCTTGGCCTGGTCTTTGCCTTCACTAAGGCTGCATTGCGCAATCTGGAGAAGGAAGGCTCACCTTCCTCTCTGTATTTGTGCATTTTGGCCCAGCACTGGCCTCCTGGACTGAATTGCACATTGCTGATGGCTAGTGGTGGCTTGGCCCAAAAATTTGAGCAAATATGTCCCTGGGCCAGCAGTCTGTCCTAGCTAGAATCATGCATTGCATAATCCCACTAGCCAATTGTAGAACTAGATTGTGAATTTTACAGTGCCATCAATCATTCAGTCTCCCAGCAGCCTAGACTGTGCCTTGTGTAGTCTTGGCAGTCGGTCTCCTGACCCCCCAGCTGAAATTACACAACCTTCATGATCATTCACCCAGGTATGTTGCAGGTCAGTTCTCATGTTCATTTGGGTTTTTAACTAACAAATTGCCTGCTATGAGTGTTGCCATGTCTCTAGGTATCATAGGTGTTCATATGCCTCTCAAAAGTATAGGTACAATGGTTTCCAAGAGAGCAGAGATAAAGACATGGTTCAGAGCACGCTTGGGGACGCAGTTGATCAAGTGTCCATGGGCTTACCTACTCACGAAGACATCGAGTTGTTCATGGAGGAGGACATCAAACAGTAGCATCACAGTGAGCAACATGATGAACAACATCTGAAGGAAGCATACTGAATGCAGCAAACGCAAAAAATGAAGCGAACACAATGAATGCAAGAGGAAAGTTGTTGACAAGATAGAGGTGGAGCAAAGTTGCAAGATCAAGAAGATCCATTGATAATGAAAGAAACTTTGGAGACTTACGCTATGAAGTGATTTCGTGACATGAAGTTTGCGAAGGAAAAATATGGAACAAAGAAGCAGTTGCATGTGTTGAAGAAACAACTCAAGAAAAACATGAAGCTGTAGTGATAGTCCAATGAGTTGCAACAAGAAGAGGAACAACAATAGGCGCGACATGCACTCATAGATGAAACTGTGCCAGTACAAGTTAAGGATCCATCCCAGTAGCTGACATAGAGAAAACAGGGTGAGTAGTTAGGTTGATTGCATGCAAAGGATCCAGAAGCATGCATGTCATTGAGCGCACCCATGCAATCCAACCCATTCAACACACTCACCAAGGAGAAGACAAGAAGCAAGTCCAACTAGGGCTGGACATACACTTCAACAAGTTGATGTGCATGACCACCAACACACACTTGAAGATCAACATAGACAAAATGCATCAGTGTTTTGTCAGTTCAACTGTACCCAAGAAGTCCATGCGCATGTTAGTAGACAAGTTGGATGAAGCAGCCAAACCAATGCACTAGGTGCAACAGAGGCAAGAGTTCACTTTACCAAGATGTCACAATGAGTTGCATGCACACCATCACGGATGACCAAGCTCGGCATTAGCTCACCAGCTTCACCATCAGAAGCATGTCCAAGATTTGGTCTCACCACAGTGGATCGAGTGTCAGTGATGTCTTGCAAGGCTTGTTCAAGCCATGTTGTGTCACATGAGTACATGTGCATTGTAATTTTGAGTCATGTCAAGTGTCAACAGTTGGATGTAACAATCACATAGTAGGTGAAGGTTCATGAGGTTAGTTGAACTGTCACAAAGGGGAATGTCAAGGGTCACCTCACACTTTGCTATAAATAGTCCCTCATAACTCATTGTATAGGCTTTTGGTCAGCCAACCCTCTACTAAGACTATCTTGAAGAAGGCTTGGCCAGTATTGTAACACACCTTGGATTCTCCATTGCACGAAGCTAATACATCTCTTTGGAGGAGCAGGTGGATGTGGCTGTAACGTTCCACTGATGGGGCTAGCAGGTTTATATGGTGTATTGCATGATTGTGATTTACACTTCTTTATATAATAAAAGCCAACACATTTTCATGAATATGTTGTTATTGTATTTGGGCTGGTCTAGTTGCCTTAATGATATGTTGTTCAACTTACATACTTGTATATGAACCAATTTGTATGTTATTATATGAATCTTATTGTTAATGTATTTCATATGTTGTTAATACTGTTACCGTCCGTGTCGTCTACTCTGCTGGACATCAAACAAACCTTTCTTTGAACCTTGTTATATCAACCATCACACTTATTTTGAGTTGATCCGTGAATGTTGTTCGTGTTATCTTACCTTGTATGTTGTGACTATTGCATCTGTGTTAACTGCTCTGCCGGAAGTTGGCACTGACCCCTTTCAACCTAGAACTCACCTTCACCTTCCTCTCCCTTTGAAGTGTTCAAACCTCTCATACTCATTCCCTGACTCACTGAATGAGTCACACCTTGCTACTAACAAAGTTATCTTACTTGCCTCTGTGCGACATCGCAGTTAAGGCATTATCTTACAACCCACTACTGGGACTCCTACACCAAACAGTGTGAGGTCTAATTGGGACTTCTTACAGAGGAGATCACCTTGACATGTTGGTGGGTCCAACACCATCAAAATTTTTGGCACTAGAAGGAGGGCCTGATGACAAGCAGTTTCCTCTCATCCAGTTTTGAATCCTTGCATATCTTTCATGGAGTCTTGCATTCTTCTTCCCCTGAGGTGTTTTTTGAATCATGAAAATGTCTCTATCTCGAGAAATCTTTTCAATATCTTGTACACTCACACATATGATGGTGAAGGTGAAGTGGCCTAGCCTGAGCACATATATAACTTCCTTTCCATGATTTATGAGGAAGATGAGTTTACTGACGAACATGCAGGTCTAATACTTGCATTCACAGTTCATGAATCTCCATTTCGTTGGGTTCTCAGCCTACCAGCTAACATCGTGCACTCATGTGAGCACTTATGTGATCTTATTAAAGACATGTTCTATCATTTTGATCTTGACCATCTTGACCATAAATTGTTACAGCAACGGAGGGCTTCGCATGAATCCGTTATTGACTTTTGGCAACGCTTCCATGACTTACAGTTTTAAACTCCGAAGAGATAGATGACATTTTCTTATCTTTGGGACCGATTTTAAGTATTGCTTTAACAAATCAGCTCGTCCCAAGAGGAAGCTTGATATCAAGCCTTGCTCAACATTCTTCATTGATGGAACTGTGCAATCATAGGTGGGAGAAGGCATTGTCTCAACGGATTGTCCACCTCCCTCTCATTCAATAGTTCCACCATCGCCCTGTGATGTTGAGGATCATGTTCACACACCTGTTCAACCTTCACACCCTCACAACATCACTCCACACAATTTTCATGTAGATTTGGTTGTGACTCCTTTGAGTTCTCATATGCATTATTTTTTACAACCTCCATCTTCGGATCCAAGTGTTCCTCCGGATGATGTTGTCTTGTGTTCGACCATTCTGGATTATTCACTTGTTATGAATGAGGAAAAACCCACTAATGGAGTTGGTGTAGAACAACCAACATGGGTTGTCATTCATGAAGAGTATAAGTAGGAGCTTGAGCATCAACACTCAACGAATGATGACTCCCTTCTGTTCGAGCCCTGCCATTCTTTCCTAAAATTATTGGTGAACCTGCCATCCATGATTTTGCATGTGTGTCTTCATTTACAGATGCACCCATTGTTGATATTTTGCATGACACATCACATGTTAGCCCATCATCCAACAATGGAGAGGACCAATGATTCATTGAAAATCCACTTGATATTTCATCTGCTCTATCCGAATTGCAGAGGGTGAACATCCTTCCTTCTCATCTACCCCGCTGTGTGATTCATCAAATCATGAGGATGTCAGCCAACACCCTAAATTTTCTAATCTTGGTTCTCGTGATCTCTTCACCTCATCATCCAATCATGATGTTGATTCAGTCGTTGTTAAGCTGTCTAAGCCACTGGTCTATGAAGATCCATCTGTCAGCGAAGTCGAAACCCCACATATACTCGAGGCACTTCAACCCGAGCTGCTGGTTATGTCAGGCCCTCACTATCCTGAGGTTGTTTTTGCTTCCAATTAGTAAATTGTTCAAACACTCAAGGATTTGCATCACTCATCTGTATGTACTCAAGATTAATCGAACACTAATATCACACTTCCTCCACTCAGACTACACGATCCCATTGCTTATGCATTGAAGGAGTCTTATATTGCAAGCACTCGTGCACGACACAAGTTATATTTGTTTCTTTCATTTTCTTTCATGTCTCAGAAAAGAGTGTGCTTTTGCTTCAAAGTTGCATGTAGTCTCACACAACACCATGATAAGTCCACAGACTATCCATCATGCGCATGCACTTGCTTATGTATCGTGGGTACTTTGAAACAAAAAGTGTGGTTGTCTTCACTATTATATCTTTCTTATATGCTAGTCCACATAACTGGGTTAATCGAGGACCAAACCTTCACCCACATGGGTCTACCAATGTGTTGATGGCTGCATTGGAAGTATCACATCATGTGATCAGGCCCTTGCACCGTTAATGTAGGAGTAAGAGTAGTGTTTTTTTACATTCTTTGTTTGCTTGTTTGTTTGTTTGCTTGTTTGTTTACTTGTTTCACTTTCATTTTTTCTTATGCTCTTGCTTTTCTTTGTTGATTTTTAGTTCATTCACTTGTTTCGTTCATAGGATAGTTTGCATGAAACCATGTGTGACTCATGAAATGAGCTGGGTAAACTACAAGAGGGTTTGTATAACTATCACTACTTGGTTATATATCATCTTGCCTCTGTAAGATGAACTTGATACTCCTAGTCCATGATACAACGAAGGAAAATACATACTCTTCGAAGTGAACCTTGGTACAAACATAATTCTTGCCCGCTCACTAGTGTCACCTTCTCTAGTGGGTTGTTTTTGGGTTAACCCTTGTCATCTTAGTCAAGTAGAGTACACTAAGGGGCAAAAACCTTAAAAATCATGTCAGAGATACAATAAACTACTTCTTTGCTAGAATAACCTCTTCTACTATCAATAGGTCGGGATCCGTCTTCTACCTTTGAAATAAATAAGTTCTATGCACAACAAAAAATGAAAAAAATGAAAATTCAAAAAATTGAAATGAAAAATGAATAAGGTGAAACAAGAGAGAGTCTTCCTACACAGGGAGGTGATGCAAGTAACTCCATTGGGGTACTGACTAGGCTCACTAGCAACGGAGCCATGCTTTTCTTCCTATGTGACTCCACTAGGGTACTGTCCAGGCCTGCTGGCAGTGGAGCAACAGTAGAGATGAAACTTAAACTCTGGCGACTATACTGCTTATGCACTTATATACACCTAAACCCCAATCAAAACAACTGTGTTGCCTTGGCTTGGAATGTGTGTTAGTCGACCAACAACCTGAAAGATTCTACATCTTACAATCAATCTAGTGTCAAGCCAAGACGAGCTGAGAGCTGAACAATACTTCGAGAGGTGTTAGACTTGCTTTTCATGAACAAGGTCCATTCACAGAGCTGGAGTTCTACCAATGTGTCACCAACAGTTGTAGCGGCTACAACCACCCTCCAAAATTTTTCCTTAGCCTGTTTTGAAGCCTCCCTAACAACCTTCATAGCAATTTTCCTTGCTTCATCAAGTCCTCAAGCTTCAATGTCTTTCTTGCTCAAAGGCAGCTTGTCGATTACATTTTGATATTTTCCCTTCACAGGCTACTCACCCAGACTTGGTTAAGCTACAAGATGAGCAACTTCTTAGTGAAATTTGTGCATTTCTTGAGGGAAACCAACCTTCCCTCCAGGAATTGTACAATTCCATCTTACATCCTACTGGGCTCTATTGGGTGGTATAAATGCTAGGTTTTATATGAGTAACTTAACTTTGGAACAACCCAAGCTAAAGTGAATGCATGGCTCTTCACTCACGTCTTACCATCACTTCCACCTCGAGTTGTCCTGCAACTAAGATGACACCAACAGTTATACCAACATTTAATTTACCAACCCGAGGTCGTAAGACTAAGAGGCGTAGCATAGGTAATGCCAGAATACCACCTCAACGACTTGTGAAATCAAAAGGAATCAATCAAGTGAAGAAACAACACTCTTCAAGGCAAGGTAAAAACACTAGGAGTCTACTTCTGGCTCCTCCTGGGTTGGGTTGAATCCTGTAGTAAGTCTTCCTTAGTTGTCTGAGGGAAAAAAGGAATGTAGGTTCCCCTCAAACTCACAACATGTTCAAATGCAAGACACGACCAATGAAAAGCATCTTCAAATCTACTGCTACACTACAAAGATGAAAGAGCATGAACTAAGCTAGAAATGATAAGATCTACTACTATACTACAAGCATGAATTGAGTTAGAAATCATAAGCAATTAATTCTAACTAACTTACAAAAATAGCTGAACGTTTTTAAAGGAATCAAGATAATGATGTTCTGCTTCAACACAAAGTATATCATGGAAATAAGACAGATCCATCTGTTGCTTCCAGGCTCACAGAAATACTATGATATATGCAGCGTTAGTTATGATGAAAGGAATATTAATCACGATTATTGATCTTCATTGATCCTTGAATTATTTCGTTGAGATAATAATGAATGATAATAAATCAACTCCATGAATGCTCTAATTTTTTTTTTAGAATCTTAGGGTAATTTCCATTATGCAACAGTTGAGATCAAGGAAAATATAATGTTTTAATTATGCAAACCAGTTGAGATGCAAATGAAAGTATATATTCTGCCTCACTCGTTTTAATATAACATCATTAGTCAAGTTTAAATAATATTCAAAATAATGGAAAAGATTTAACTAATATGCTTGACTTGCAATCTAAACCAGAAGCATGTTGTCATACTACGTAAAAAAAATTGTCACATAATAAAATGGTAATCTATGCCAACACACAATATATTAAACCAAGCTATATCAATCTAAGCCAAGAAATTAGAAACTAAAAAGACTAATCCGACATTTAAACCATGCGAGGAAATCTGGAACAATAATTGAGTGGAAATATTAATTTATAAAACTAATGTCAGATTGTATTAATTCTAAAATCGATATTACATATCTGGGCTCCAGTGGTCCCCTCGGTCATCCCACTGAGCATTGGTAAAACTTAATCTTCTAGATTATAAAAATACCCTGCCTCTATCAAACGCAACACATCCTATGCTATTGATCCAGATGTGCCCCCTCCATGCATATATCCGTCTCTCTCCCCCCGTGTAGAGAGTATGGCTTCACGTTTTATAACCAAGCTGGTACACCAACAATTCGTATTTTATGATGGTATAATGTATAATTTAGAGTTCAACATCTAACAATAAAAGATATGATAACTGATTTGTAGTTCCCCTAGAAAGGCAAAAAGAAACAGTATTGTAGATATTGCCGGAATGTTGTTTAAATGTCATGTGACCAAATGTTTGACCTTAATTCCATGCTTTGTTTGGAAGATCTGGACTTCGTCGCAGGAACACATCAGCATATTGATCCCCTGCCCGTCAAAACCCATATGGCCATTTTCCTCCGTGATAGTCTGAAGTATGAAAATCGTGGAAATGAGAACAACATTTTTTACTGTTGGTGTAGGAACTAGGCTGCGGGAACAGGAACTGGACTAGTGGAACTGGATTTATACATCTTCCATCATGGAAACTTGATACGATTGGTGCTTTGACATGAAAATACCTTCAGATTATTACATAAAGGAGAATTCAAGAATTCACAACTTATTACCTTTGGGTGACTATATATTAGCATAAAAAGGATGGTAATGGCTATAAACACCTGGTAAAAATACAAGTTGTTTAAAAAAAGGCATAAAAAGGTTGAGACAAAACAGAGGCTCAACAGGCTCCAGGATTGCGCAATCCTGCCAGCCAACCCTCCCAGCAGGATTTACACAATTTTTCCCATCAACAAGCTATTCAATCGAGGATTTGTGCAAATCTAGGCAGCTGTCAGCTACTCAGCCTAGAAATTGGAAAATCTTCTGGGCATCCAGCCCAGCTCCCAGCCTGAAATCCACATTTTTCTCTAGCAGGCAACTAGCCTGCTGCATGTGTAGCTAAGCTAACCGGTTCCCTCCAGGACTAAGCAAAAAGGACTTGCATGCGTGGGCTTCTTCTCCCAATGCAACATGCAAAGGCATCCCTTGTTTCAGATATCTATGTTTATTAGTCAGAAGTTACATGCAAGGAACAATTCAGAAACCTTCCTCCAAGTGTCGCTTCCCCTCAATTTGTGGCATGCACGTCACAACCTTGATGTTATCAAAACTCATCAATCAGATGTTGCAAAGCTCATTTATCACATCAACCTTGTAGCTCTAACATCCCATCAGATCTAGGAGTAGTTGGCACATTCAACTTAGTTGTTTTGGGGTAAGCTCACTTCCCATGCCTTGTGCTACATTTCTGTGGCTTTCTGGGTTTTCCCTTGTATGAGTACTATTTGTTGGATTTCTTTGAATGCTTGTTGTCATTTACATGTATACTAGCTTGTCCTAGATTTGTTTCAATTTTTGTTTCTTTCTCACTGTTGTTGAACAACCTCACCCACATGCATGTTGATTTGTTTGCTCAATCCTCCATTGATTTTTTGCATTCATTGTTTATCACTTCTACTATCAATTAGTTTCACCATGCATTTCATCGATTTACTTTCTTTCTGTTACCTTTCGGCGAGTCGGGCCAACCTTGGCCCAGTCTCTGCCTTCACTAAGGCTACATGGCGCAATCGGGAGAAGGAAGGTTCACCTTCCTCTCCAGATTTTCACATTCTGGCCCAAAATTGGCCTCCTAGACTGAATTGCGCATTGCTAGAGGTAAGTGGCTACTTGGCCCAAAAATTTGCACAAATATATCCTTGGGCCAAAGGTCTATCCCAGCTAGAATCACGCATTGCGTAATCCCAGTAGCCAATTGCCCAAGTGGATTGTGAATTTTAGAGTTCCAACTATCAGTTGGTCTCCCAGTATCTCAGACTGTGTCTTGTACAGACTTGGTAGTCAATCTCTCGCTATCCCAGCCAAAATTGCACAACCTTCATGATCATTCACCCAGGTATGTTGCAAGTCATTTCTCAAGTTCATTTTGGTTTTTAACTAACAGATTTCTTGCTATGAGCGTTGCCATGTCTCTAGGTATCACAGGTGTTCATATTCGTTTCAGTAGTATAGGTACAATGGTTTCCAAGAGAGTAGAGATGAAGACACCATTTAGAGCACACTTGGGGATGCAGTCGATCAAGTGTCCATGGGCTTACCTACTAATGAAGACATCGAGTTGTTCATGGAGAAGGACATCAAGCAGCAACATCACATCGAGTAGCGTCATGAACAACAACTGAATGCATCACACCAAATGTAGCAAACACATCAAATGAGGTGAGCGTAGTTAATGCAAGAGGAAGGTTGTTAACGACATAGAGGCAGAGCAAAGTTGAAGGATCAAGAAGATCCACTGATAATGAAAGCAACTTTGGAGACTCAAGCTATGAAGTGACAACACGACACGAAGATCACACGAAGATAGAAGATGGAACAAAGAAGGAGTTGCATGTGTTGAAGCAACAAATCAGGAAAAACATGAAGCTACACAAATAGTCCAATGAGTTGCAGTAAGAACGGGAACAACATCAGGTGCAACATGCACTCATGGATGAAACTACGCTAGTACATGTTAAGGATCCATCCCAGCAGCTGACGTAGAGAAAACATGGTGGGAAATGTGGTTGATCACATGCAAAGGATCCATCAACATGCATGTCATTGAGTACATGCATGCAATCCAACCCATTCAACACACTCACAAAGGAGAAGACAAGAATCAAGTCCAACTAGGGCTAAACATGCACTTCAGTAACTTGATGTGCATGACCACCAACACACATTTGAAGATCAGCAGGGACACTATGCATTATTGTTTTTTTGGTTCAATCGTACCCAAGAAGACCATGCGCATGTTAGCAGGTGATTTGGATGAAGGGGCCGAACCAATGCACCATTGCAATGGAGGAAAGAGATTGCTTCATCAAGATGTAACCATGAGGTGCATGCACACCATCACAAATGTCCAATATTGGCATCAAATCACCAACTTCACCCTCACAAGCATGTCAAAGAGATGGTGTCACTACAGCAGACCGAGTGGCAGTGATGTATTCCAAGTCTTGCTCAAGCCATGTTGTCTCACATGAGTACATGTGCATTGTAATGTTGAGTCATGTCAAGTGTAAGTGAAGTGTCAACAGTTGGATGTAATCGTCATAGAGTAGGTGAAGAGTCATGAGGGTAGTTGAACTGTCATAAAGGGGAATGTTAAGGGTCACCCAACCCTTTCCTATAAATAGACCCTCATAACTCATTGTATAGTCTTTTAGTCAGCCAACCTTCTACTAAGACTATCTTAAAGAAGGGTTGGAAAATATTGTTACACACCTTGGCTTCCCCACTTCACAGAGCTAGTACATCTCTTTGGAGGAGTAGGCAGATGTGGTTGTAACGTTCCACTGATGGAGCTAGTAGGCTTACATGGTGTATTATATGATTGTGACTTACACTTCTTTATATAATGAAAGCCAACACATTTTCATGCCTATGTTGTTATCATAGTTGGACTACTACAGTAGCCTTAATGATATATGTTGTTTAACTTACATATTTGTATATGAATGGATTTGTATGAAATTCTATGAATCTTGTTGTTAATGTGTTGCATATGTTGTTAATGTTGTCACCGTCTATTTCGACTGCTCTACCGGAAATCAGACAAACCTTTCTTTGAACCTTGTTATATCAACCATCACACTTGTCTCAGACTGATCGATGAGTGTTGTCCATGTTAACTTACCTTGTATGTTATGACTACCCCATCCATGTCGAATGCTCTGCCGGAAGCTGTGCATGTCCTTTGTGTTGTGTGTTCCTAGCCAATTTGGGACTCATCCCTTTCAACCTAGAACTCACCTTCACCTTCCTCTCCCTTTGAAGTGTTGGAACCTCTCATACTCATTCCATGACTCACTGCATCAGTCACAACCTTGTTGCTGATAGAATTACCTTACATGCCTCTGTGCAACATCACAGTCAAGGCATTACCTTACAATCCACTCCTTGGACTCTTACCACAAACATTCGGAGGTCTAATTGGGACTTCTTACTGGAGATATCCCCTTGACATGTTGGTGGGTTGAGCACCATCAACAAGTCCCCCACATGGAGTTCATGTGTCTATCTACATCATAGGTCACATGGAAGCTACTAACTTGTTCATCTACCATAACCCTCCCCAACAATGGATGCTTATTCCATGCACATATCCAAGTTAAGTTGGTGTGGGCCTTATGTGGCCACATCATCCCGAAAATACATCCTCGTGGGTTCCAATACTACTCCCCACTGGAAAACTCTAGGGGAAACCTTCCAAGCTATGTGGAATTGCAAACTCTTCATTGAGGCTTAGCCCTCCCCCTTAGCCGGTAAGTGAGCTAGTCTTACGCCCCACAGTGCTTGTCCCCACCAATTGGGCCCCACATGCCAAGTCACGCAGGGGAATAGATCTTGATGGTTCTATGATGCCCTTTGTAAAAATTATTTAGGATATGGGGTCTAGGGAAACATCACTAGTCCTCATTAGAGGAAATTTCAGCCTAAAAGTGGCCTCCTTAGGAAAAATAATAAAATAATTGTTAAAATAATAAAATAGGAGTTATGAATTTTTGAAGGAAAAGAATAAAACTACTTTTTCTTAATTGTATTTCCAGCTTATCACCTTATAGGTTTACTACAATTTCAAGTTTAAAAACTTGTTCGATGCACAATTAAATTCCACATCCAATGAGAACCCATAATCCATGCTTTTGAGAAGACCCACATTGATAAAAATTGAAGATACATAAAAAAAACATGTTCAACACACTCTATTTAATGTATATTCATTTTTTATCAATGCACGTCTTCTCAAAATTATGATTAATGGGCACTCATTGGATGTGGAATTTAAGTCTGCATCAAATGAGTGTATACACTTGAAATTTGAGTAAACCTATAAGGAGATAAGTCAAAAATACAATTAAAAAAAGTAGTTTTTCTTATTTTCCCTCGAAAATATTTACATGTACCTCTTTTTAATTTAAATGATTTTGATTGGTTTACATATTATGACATATGTTGGGTCGTGAATACGACCACTTTGTAATACTTATTTCATCCATTTTTACTCTTCTCTATTATATCATTTGTTATAATTTATCATTTAAATCCATTTTATAAATGATTTATGCTCTTATGGATGAATATTATTTATCTTCCTTTATTTCTAATAAATTGATGATTATGAATGATTTTATCAATGATAGTTTCAATAAATTAGTTGTAACATTATTTACCATTTTTAACCTCCAAGATAATTTCTAGATTGAAGATTTGACCATTAAACCTGCCAAATCAGAAATTTGCTGGAATAAGAAGTGACAGTTTTGCGGTTGCGATTCTAAGCAAATGAAGAAGAATTTGGAAAATTTGGAACATCGGTTTTGTCCAGAACGGACCCAATTAACGTTTCCAAATAACGGTTTTCCCAAATTCGGCTTGTACTGAGAGAAACGCAGGGTTCTTTGAGCACAATTTTCTAAGATTTGCTGTTGCGGCCGTCCTCCAAATCTCAGCTGCAAAGCCAAATTCGTCTTGCTTTTGTTGAGAGATGGAAGGAAATATATTTTCTTGTTGATCAACTGGTTAAAATCAATCCAATTTTGTAAAAGAAATCATGTTGTACTTATCTTTATTGTAACTTCTCTCTGATCTCTCTATTTAAATGAAAACAGAGATCAGAGATGGGGATGACTTAAGAAGGATTTCAGAGAGGGATTTGAATGATGGAATTGAGGATTTAGAATCAAGAATTCATGATAGGATAGGAGGAAGAAAGGATTGTTTTATGCTGTAAGTCTCAAAAGCTTCAACTGTTGTAATGATTTCACCATTTAATGATTAATACATGATTTGAGAGTTGCTGTTCATTCTGTTCATCTAAAGTAACCCAGCAGCATCCGCTGGCGGCTAAGGGCCCAGCCTCTGGTGGAGTACGCTGCTGTTGTGTATCATATCTTTGCAATTGCTGCCGTGTGATGGTTTGATTTCCTTTTCATTTCTTTAAATTGTTTTGTTCAACGATCTTTTGTTTATGAACATTTCGCAGAATTGCTTTGTTATATTGAAATCATAATTGGATTGCGTGAGTGATAGAATTATTAATTATAACTTGAAATGTACTGCTGATAATTTTGATCTAATACTGCGCTGTCTAATTAAGAACCGTGGTCCATTTAATTGCTGCTCATTTATAATTGCCATGGATGTTCAATTAAGTTACTATTTAAATATAATTGCTTCAATAACTGCGATTAATGTTCATGCTGCTGGATTAAGGTTGCTGATTCAATTACATTTATAGTTTGATATGTCTTTCTAATTACTTAGTTTTGCTGTTCAGTTCCATTTTAGACTTGCTATTCCATTTACTGTTGTTCCATTTTAGACTTGCTGTTCCATTTCCTATTTGCTGTTCTATTTTACTTTCTGTCGTTCCATTTACTTGCATCTGCTGCTTTGGTGTGAGAGAAGGTCTAAGGCTGTAGTGAGCCTCAGCAGTCGCTGCCTAGCTCCCAGACATATGGTCCATGCTCTAATTTTATTTCCATTAGTTTCTAGAGGGATGGATTATCGCTTCCGCACCCTTGACTGATAAGCTGCCTTGTGTGATTTTATCCTTTTGAAGTAATTTAGTTATAATTTACCATCCGTTTACTCTTGTATTTTCTGAACGTTGTACTACTAAACATTACTCTTGAGTAAATAGCCACCTCAGACTGAGTACACTCTTGAAATAAAAAGTCATCCCTGGGTTGATAATTAATGTGAAGGTAATTAGGAGTTTAAAAGACACCTTTTTATCACTCCACAACATGGAAATTGCATGAAAATTTAATAGGCACTTTTAAGCTAAAATTTCCTCTAATGAAACGCCGGGGCGATGTCATCGCTTATCACATCCTCCACACCATGCACCACATGGCTATGGTTCCACCATGGAGTTTTGTTGAAGAATTTAACTTGGGTCTTCCTTCATCATTTTGCATTAGGAAACAAGCCGCACTGCCACATCATCTAGGGGATTTGATCCAAGGAGTATCCTTTGGTGCTCCCCTTGGGACTTCCACGGAAAAAGTGTTGGGGTCATCCAATGGCCATGAATGCCCACCCATTGATGGCATAGATTTCTCCTATCTTTGCACTTGGACTCGACTCTTGCCCATATGTCGCTTAAGCTATTTTCCATTTTATGTTCCAAGCCCTTACTTTCAACCCCCTAGCACTTGATTAAGGTTAGGGCTCCTCTACTCTAGATGCTTGGTCATGAAACCCATGCACATGGACAAGGGCCAAGCCCCTTAATGTGTTGAAATTATCCCTAACTCATTTATATAATATTTTATGCATATAATTTTATAGCTCTCCAAGATATCCCTCCTATGATTATACAACTTCATCCCAACCAACGAGTCTATACTTATTTACACAGACGCACACACACACACACACACACACACACACACACACATATTCACAACTGGTGATATCTCTCCTAATTTTTTCATAGGGCTCAAACCAACCCAGTCAATGCATATGTATAACTCATATAAGTGACATTTTCCTTCCTCCACTTATAAATAAACACCAGCTAGATATGCATGCCATTTATGTAAATCATTAAACATAGAGAGAACACTTTTACAACAAGGATTTTCCCATCCTTCCTGCTCAAATAATTAGATTCATTTCAAGCTTAGAGTAAACATACGAGTTCGATCCATCCATTCAGCATTGCAACAAAACATTAATATTACAAAGACTTACTCATCTTCCATCCCCCTAGCAACTTGGAAAATATCCCATACTAAAAAAATAGCAGATTATCATATGCATACATGTCATTAAGCTATAATTTATGCCCAAAATAATAGAAGGAATCATACCATTCCCAACTGTGCAAGAAATCAACATTTCAAATCAGAGAAGGAAATCCATTCCCCAACATTAGAAAGCCATTGTTAACTAATGCATAATCAAGAAAATAACATCCATACATTCATACGGAGATAAATATTCTTCAACACTATAAAGGGTATTAAACCAACATATCAGACATGAGCATAATATTCAAAGTCATTTAAAATGCACCACAAACATTCATATATCATTTACTAGCACAAAGAGTATAAGGAACACTTATCTTAAGTCGACTGATTTGGAAACTAAGATTGGGACTTCAACTCTCTGCCAAACCTTAGACAAGCTACAACCACATTCACATTTTGAGGAGTCTTGAACTAATATTATTAGCTGAGATATGATGCCTCAAGGTTTCCTCAACACCATGCACCAACTTATTATATTAACAAAATAAAAATAGTGAACCACTATTGGCGTACAACCATCATCTATGTAGAGAGTTAAGTCAATATCTTCATCTAGAACAAGGTATTCCAAGGCCACACTTCCTTTACCCACCAACTATTTAATGATTTCACCTCAGACAAGGAACGCTCTCTTTTATGTAAAGGGACTTAAAGTAAATCATCGCAACAATTCTAGGGACATGGATACAAAGAGTTTCAATTCAAATTAGGAGAGATAGATGCAATCAATGATAAGGAGGTTTTATTAGTTGTGTTACCTATGAGGGAAAAAAGGTGCGCTCATTATTAACTTCTCAGTGAACTTCCACCCATGTTCTCAACCTAATACCATGGAACTACCATAAGTTATTATCATCTCACTAGCCCTGGGTGCCTCCACCTCTCAGAGATTGTTAAATATCATAGTATTCATTAGATTTATCATGCTTACAAGGCAAAACCATTTCTCAGTGATTATTAGTTAGAAATCCCTCATGGGTTTCTCAGCTAGACTATCATCTAAGTTCACACTGTGATTATCATCCAACCAACCGTTGCAAGTTTCTTTGTTGTATTATCACTAGAGTTTCTATTCTCCCTGAATTATGTCAACCCTAATATCTTCCATGCCTTCTTAATAATTTAGCTTTACTACCCAGAAGCCTCATTCCCTCCCTATGTTTTCCTTTGTCCCCTTCCTGTGTCTATTTGTATGAGTCATGGATTTTTTTCCACAGACCTTTCTATCTATTTTTCTCTTTTAATAGGAGCCTGCTGACCACGATTTCCCTTTTCCATAGGAGTCACATTGGCCTCCTCTAATGGTCCTTCTATATCTATGTGGATAGGGCCTTCCCTCCTTACTGCAGGAGAGCATGTTCATCTACATCTCTCCCATATCCTTGACTTGTTTTTGTGCTTGCCTAATAGACCAACCATTTGTCATTTTCCAAGGCTTCACATGGTGAACCCTTTGGGTAGGGCAACACATGCCTCCTTTAAATTTTTGTCCTATGCGTGCTTGCAGTTGGGGCTATAGGACACCTGGTCATGCCATCTTATTTTCACTTAAATATATTGCCTAATCATCCCATTTAAAATCACCCATCCAAGAATGACTAATATTGAAAGCAACCCATTCCTCAAGAAATCACTTTGCTCAAGTAATTAGAACCTATGCCTCCTCTTCTTTCAAACTTTTAAATTATGGTTACATAATTACAAGGAAATTTTTTTATAGGGGGAATTAAGCCATATTGGATGTCATAATAGGGATACAGTGAAATTGAAATCCAATTAATAAATATAAATGTTGGAACTGTTTGCATGCATAATGGAAGCAAACTAGCTCGAATGATGGTAGCTTATCTCTAGGAAGAGATGTGATGGCTACACACTTTTTTAATCCATTACAATGAGTCTAAAAGGAATTTTTATCATTAAGAAAAAATTATAAACCCTAAACATTCAAAACCCTAACCCTATGAGATGAAGCGCCAAAGGCTTACGGGCCCTGATGGGATAATTTGGAATTTTAACTTCTCATGGTCATAACTTTAGCATACAATCTCTATCTGGTGTGCACGATATAATTTTAGAAAGGTCTATCAAAGGAGAAAAAAAATTGATTTCTAATTTTAGAAAATTACTCATGTTGGTCCATTTCCCCAAAAATTTCATTTACAACCTCAAAACAACTCTAGAAGTTCAGGACCTCAAACTGCCAAAATAGGAAAATTATGTTATAAGCCAGTGAAATAGGTGGGTGGCAACCAATATCCACTTGGATCAAGCTTCTATGTGTGAATATTTAGAGAATAATAATGGAAATGGTGAAAATAATGTGAAGATGCCCATTTAAGGTAAAGTGGATTAGGGCTAGTGCTTTAGTGTAACTGGCGACTATTTTTTAATATTTATCTAGTGTGTGTTTCAAATTTTCTAGTATATTTAGATTTATTTGTGGTTTTTATTGAGGAAAATTGTGTCATGATGGAGCCATGAGATTTTTTCCACAATAATATAATGAAATTTTTTAATGTGTGAATTAAATAAATTGATGAACCATGTACTTGAAGAGAATTTCTCGAGAACTAGTGGATACAACGACTGATGACCCATGTAATATGGTCAATGGGTTATTTTTATATGGACATCAATGTCAAATGTGAAATTCGTGAAGAAAGGAGAGGAAAGAGTGTACGAAGGGATGGAGTACTAATAGTAACCAAGAAAAAATATTAATTATATTGGAGATGAGGTAATTGGGCATATTATAGTAAGAACTGGTAGGCATGCATACTGTAAGTTATAGAGTGATAGGGGGAATGCTATATTCTATTAACTACCCATATATTTAGTGGGGTTAGATCCATATAAATTTCCTTATCAAGTTTAAGGGTGGTATTCTTAGGATTAACCTTGATTCGGGAAGGATAGTCTACAACTAGTGGTTTTTGCCACATTGTTTTGTGGTCCATGGCATTATGCCAATTTTATTTGGATGGAAATAAACCTATAAATAGTTTTGTTTTTCTCCATTATAAGGTGGCAAGGGTTTATAATGTTTGGGATACTTGGCTAGCTTCGCTAGGGTTTTGACCGTGGACTAATGGAATTTTGTTAGCTACAGTTTTCCCATAGTTAAGGTTTTCCATGGATAAATATTGTGTTCACTGTGTGATTGTTTCTATGTTGTTTTCATGATTATGTTTATTTATCTTACCTTTGTATACATAACATAATTTGCATACTCATCACTCTAATGCTTCTAAAAGAACTTGAGTTTCTTTGGATTTACAATTCATCAACTGAATGCGTAAAAAACGTTTTACTCATTTTTGAATTAACTATGTTTCTTTTTATATTACTTATCACTTCTCACAATTTGATATTGTTTGTATCATATTTTTCATTAATGTTTCTCCTTGTATTTAAGGGTGTCATGTACGAGGTAGGTTAATATTGTTGATATAGCTTATATATTTCCTTAAGGTGTATTAAGAGCTATAGAGGATTGTAAATATTGCTTCTTTATAGTATTTATCCCTTCTCATGACTTGATATTATTTCTATCATATTCTTCTTTAATTTTTTTCCTTGTGTTTAAAAGCTCCATTTATGGGGTAGATTAATATTGTTGATCTAGGTTGTTTATTCCCATGAAGTGTATTAAGGGTTAGAGAGGATTGTAGATATAGATGTAGATTTTGTATACTCTTGAGGTGTTTTAACAACTTGAAAGAATTGAAGATATAAAGAGACACATTAAGGGAAATATTCCTAATTTTAAAGAAATAGCTTTTCAAATTTTATACAATTTTCTTTGTTACAAGTTAACTAGTTATTGGTCACATGCCAATGGAAAGTCTAGGTGCAATGCATGCATGCATAAAGATGTGTAGATGACCAATTGGAAGAACTAAAATAAAAAACTAGAACACCATAGATGCCTAAGAATCATTACTATCTACATTTAGAAATTAAGTTTTATAGGATACTTTCATAGCCCTAGAGTGATTATCATTTACATTTGGTTTCATAGTTCTAAAATAATTAATATCATTAAGTCTAAAAATGTTATTTCATAGACCCAAAGAGGTTTCCATTTAGTTTTGGTGAGATAAAGTCCTAGATTCATCAACATCTAATTTTAATATTACAATCTACTATCATCTAATTTTAATATTAAAGTCTAGTATTTTGTTCTCTAAATCTAACTTGTAAAATACTTTCTAGATTTCTTCACTTTTGTTTTATCCAATAATATTTACTTTCTATTTAGATTTTGAAATAACAACGGAACATACATCATACCTGAAATACCTTCATGACAAATAAATCAATTCAAAAAAAATCATACTCTTTATTTATTCAAATTAAAACAACTAATACTTTTTGTTTCTTAAATTATAGGAAAAGAAAACAATATAAACTCTAATTAGAATGTATGAATATCCCAACAACCTTGAAATTTAAAACTAAAATTATAAGCACCATCAAATAACTAGAAGTGAATTTACATGCCAAAGGAGGATGATTTCTTCTTGCATTTCTCACATTCATAATTCAAAGTTGAAAATGAAAAACTTCATCAAAATTTATTTTATTTTATTAATACTAGTAATTGCACTAGATGTTGCAAAGGAAACTTTGTAAGGCAATAACATATAACACTAATTAATGCTTCTTTGACAATTGTTGAAACAAAGGAAAATATCAAGAAAAGGCAAGGGTCATGCTACAATGAAATCTTAATGCAATACTTATTTTTTTAGCCTTACAAATCATTAGGCCTATGTTGAAGTTAAATATAGTGCTTGATTATGTGAACATTAATGCCTGGTAAATAAAGAAAAAGATCGTGATTTGTTGCCTTTGAAATTAGAGGTCATTTTGGTACCATTCGTCCATATTTCTTCTTGACCACTTACTCCTGCTATAGACAACATTAATAAGTAGAAAGAAAATTTTGTATAGTTTGAAACATGTGTTTACAAAGGATTATAACAATTTTGTAAATAAATTTTGACTTTCTATGTGAATTAAGATATACCCTTGAATAAAAATGCATATATCTCCAATCTGGAAATTGAACCCAAGAATAGCATCAACTACAACTCTTCTTGAGAAAATTGTCTATGTTTTTGACTCGCCTTCATATTATTTCCTTCATGATCCTTGAAACTATTCAAAAGATCATCAAATATCTCTTTACCAATAATCTCCTTAGTGTCTACTATGTTCTTGTTTTAATCCAATAGATTCTACTTTTGTAAATCTAACCCATTTCATGTTGTTGAAAATAATGTAGAGATCATTCAACAACATTTAAACAATTTTATCTTGAAAATCAAGCAAGAGTGGTCCATAAGCACCACAATGAAAATATTGTTTTTTTTATATCAAACGACCAAACGTCACCTTGGTTTTAAAATAATGGCTAAAAACTTTATATAACCTACTCTTCTATCTAACTGGTAAAAACATGAAAGTGTCATTGTGAATTTTTCATTTTAGACAAGAAACATAGGGATACATTTGAAAAAAAAAGATGGATGAAGAAAAAACATGCATGTGGAAAACAAAGTGACCTTTATGGTCCCATGAAAATTTAGTCATTGTAAAGTCCAAAATATTTTATGACATCCATCAACCATGCTATAATGAAATGTTACTATAATACTGCTCCCTTGAGACTTACAAAAAATGAGGCCTATGTTGAAATTAAATACCATGCCTGATTATGCGACATGAATGCCTTGTAAATAAAGAAATAGAACTTGATTTTCTACCTTCAAAACTAGATGTTGTTTTGGTACAATTCCATCATATTTCTTGTTGATCACTTCCTCTTGCTATAAACAACCTTAATCAATACACAACAAATTTTATATAGTTTGAAACATGTATCTACAAAGGACTATAACAATTTTGTACATAAATTTTGAATTTCTATGTGAATTAAGATCTATCCTTGAATAAAACTGCATATATATGCAATCTGGAAATTGAACCCAAGAATATCATCAACTACACCTCTTCTTGAGAAAATTTAATTTGTTTCTCTTCTAATGGTTGAGTCAACTCTGTATTATTTCATTTATTATCCTTCAAACTATTCAAAAGGCCACATTTATCTTTACCACTTATCTCCTTAGCGTCTAGCATGTTCTTGTTTCAATCCAATAGATTCTGATTAAGAAAATCTAACCCATGTCATGTAGTAAAAAATAATGTAGAGATAATTCAACAACATTTAAACCATTTTATCCTAAAAATCAAGCAGGTGTGGTCCATAAGCACCCCTATGAAAATATGTCTTTATTACATCAAAAGACCACACCTCAACTTGGTTTTAAGATAATGGCCCCAATATTTATATAACCTATCCATCTATCACATTGATAAAAACATTAAATATTTATTGTGAATTTTTCATTTGTCCCATGTGAAGCCATAAACATGTTCGTTGGCTCAGGGTTGTCTTAACTTACTCTTTGTATGTTGTAAATACTTAGTTTATCACCTAGCAATAGAAAAAAGGAAATAGAAATATATAAACCAAGAAAAGTCTATGCGTCCTTTCTAGGAAAGGAGAAGTTGATGATGAAGTACATGTGATGTATTATATATTAGGAAGGATGAAAAATTAAATAGTTTATATAGAATGTTGAGTTTGGCCTTTAAACAATTAGTTATATGAAATATGTTTTACAACTTTAAAAGGTGAGGATTGAAAATAAACAAGGAAAAAAATAGAACTTGAAGATCTAAATTGTTTAAATTTTACATAGCTTGTTCTATTTTTTGTCTAAGCAAGTGATCAACTATATAAAAAATGATTTAGAACTAAGTATTTACAACGCACAAAAAGTAAGTTGAGATGATCCTGAAGGGTTTTTTGTACAAATTTTATTACAACATTTCCCTTCATCCAATAGATATTGTAGAACCTTATGAAGAGAGAATCTATTATTGTCTATATCCTAATCCACAATCAGAGAAAAGGGCTAGGGATGCCAAAAGCTAAAATAAATCGTCTTTGTCATTAGCACAGTGATGCATTGACATTCTTAGTTGTAATGGATCCTATTATTTGCATGCTGGACAGAGGCACTAGAGGATTCAAAACATATATCTTTTATGACATCCATATTTCCTACAGGCCATGCAACTTTCCCATCTTATACAACAATTTCTAACAATCACCACTCAAGTTGCTCTCCAATTTATGAAATCCCCGCCTATATTGGGGAGATCACAGTATAAAATCCAATGTTCCTATAGTTTTTTGAAGGGTTCATATGCATAATAGTAAATGAGAAAGCCAATTTATTGAACTGTCTCACTCGATCAAAAGCTTACATTATTTTACCACTTTCTCTTATGGTGTTTGGACTCAACCCCACAAAAATGCTTTGCAATTTAATTATACCATGATAATATATTATAACCATAATGAAACAATATAAACTCTGGAATATTTTCAACCCTATATACAAAACAATCAATTGGGCGTAATTTAAATTATGTTTTCATAAGGATCTCCAGTGCTAAGGTCTAAATAATTATCATCTAGTTCAACTCTTTGAAGAGGAGACTCCATAAGTATGCAAAGGAAATTGTAGAGAATCCATTGAAACCATGAAAATGAGAGACTTTTGGCTAGTTAAGTTATCATCAAAGTAAAATTCCATGAAACAAAGAAGTTGCAATTTGAAATGAATGGTTATCATGAGTTTAAGTTATAACTGAAACCATGAGCCGCAATTTGAAATGAATGTGTTATAACCAAAACCATATGATGTGCAATTTGAAATGAATGTGTATCAAGAGTTTCAGTTAGAGTGAGTGATTGTACAATGATATGCATATATATTTGACATCAATCTAACTAAAATCATATAAGTTCGTTCTTTTGTTTGTTAGTTGAATTATATCATCAATGATTTTCTCCATTGTTGAGAGAATACACTAGTATTAATCTTTATATACAAAAAGCGATGAATATACAAACAAATTCCATGTAAAGTAATCAAAAAGTGCAACAGAATGTTGAACACACAACACAGAACATTTGCCTGATTCGATTGCCAAAGAGGATTTTTATATACAGTGGAGAAGTTTCTGGAGTTGGTGGCTTCTTCAAGAAGTTTTCTAGTTCTTGAAACTTCTACCGAATTCTCCAGAAGAAACTAGTCTCTGCATTTAATGTAGGAGGTTGGAATTATTAATGTTTTTCCAACACTCCCCCTTAATTTCAACCATATGACAAATATACTATAGCACAATACATAGGACACTATAAACATACTCTTAATTGACATGCTTGTTGGTTTAAGTCTCAGCTAGGCTTACAACATAATCTTGATTTTCTACAACACACAACTTACTTCTACAAAACTCAAATTTTGCCTTCCTAAGAGGCTTAGTGAATATATCAGCTACATTCTCATTTGTATTACAGTATATTAGAGAAATTTCTGTTGACACCTAATCCGAAACGGATGGGTGAATTGGACAGTCATCCAGAAGATGAACTGATCCGTTTTATTTGTATATATAAATGTATATTACCTAATGAATAATATCATCAGTTTTCTCTCGCTCATTAAGTCTGGAGTTACCCTGGCCTGACATGGTATCAGAGCACAGGTCCCAATAATAGTAGTAACTCCTCAGTCTCTAACATCCCTGCCGTTGCAGATTGCCGCTGCCTGAAGACTGCCTTCATTGAAATGCCTGCCGCTGCCTTTCATTGAAACGCCTGATTGGTAACGTATCACTGTTATTGAAACGCCTGTAATTTCATAGCATTGAAACACCTGCCCGCTGCCTGTATTTTGTTTTGGTCTGCTGCTTGACATTGCCTCGGCTACCTGATCCGCTGCCTGGATCATTCCCCCTGGAGCACCACTCTTCCACTCTTCTCCGCGACTTGGTTTTTTTAGGTTTCTTGCGGTGGAAGTTGAAATATTCCCCCCTCTCACGTTTTAAGTTCATGGCATTTATTATAAATTAAACGCGGAGTTTTCCCTCTGTATCACTGTGGAAGATTGCAGAGCAGGTCGAACTTAGCTGTTTTGCTAAGACTTGAGAGCGGTTTCATTTAATTTCAGATCGTGGTAGTTTGTTTCGTTAGCTATGGATCATTCCCCCCCCCCCCCCCATTAGAACCAGTTAATGGGACATCGTATAGTGTAAATGGGAATAGTTTCTCCGAACTTCTGTTTTGTTGTAGGGTTTTCATTCAAATCTGCTCTACATATAACTCTTTTGTATCTTCTGGATACTTGTCATTGTGTGCGTGCTGATTGA
>APFE031635635.1:2382-45081 GCA_000404065.3 Pinus taeda | reverse complement strand
TGAAACAAGTACAATCAACTCCACTCATGATTGAAAACACCTCTGCAATAAAGTTGGCCAAGAATCCAAAGTTTCATGATCGTACAAAGCATATCAATACTAAATATCATTTGATCCGACATCATGTTGTGGCCAAAACAATCCATCTCCGCCATTGTTCCACCAATGAGCAAGTTGCCGACATCTTCACCAAAGCGCTTGGAAGAGAAAAGCTTGAAAGATTCAGAACGATGCTTGGACTCACCAACATCCCTTCAGATTAAGGGGGGGAATGTTGACACCTAATCCGAAACGGATGGGTGAACTGGACAGTCATCCGGAAGATGAACTGATCCGTTTTATTTGTATATATAAATGTATATTACCTAATGAATAATATCATCAGTTTTCTCTCGCTCATTAAGTCTGGAGTTACCCTGGCCTGACAATTTCTTTTGATTAGACCTTTTTTCTTACAAAATGATATTGTGTGTCTATATGTTTTGACCTTGCATGACATACAAGATTGTTCCCCAGTTTGATGGTGCTTTGATTATCACATCTGATCACTGTAGGTTCTTGTTGACCTTCACCAACATCTTCAAGTATTCTTCTGAGCCATATAGCTTCACAGGTGCCACTACATAATGCTTTATATTCTGATTCAGTTGATGACAAGGAAACTATTGCCTGTTTCTTACTGCTTCATGATATAGTTTTCGATCCTATATTGAAGACGTATCTAGTGGTGGATTTCCTATCATTTGGATTTCCAGCCCAGTCAGAATCAGAATGACCTGTCAATTCAACATTACAAGCATTAGTATATTCAATACCAAAATTGATAGTTCCCTTTAAATATCGAAGGACCCTTTTTGCAACTATCCAATGGCTTTCATGAGGCTTAGCCATGAATTGACTAAGTATGATTACTGCATCAGCGATGCCTAGTCTAGTGGTAGTGAGATAATTCAGGCTTCCCACTAATTGTCGATACAATGTTCCATTCACCTCTTTTGTTCCATCATCACTTCTTGATTTGACATTTTGTTCCAATGGAGTACTCACTGCTTTACATCCATTCATATGAAATCTCTTTAGTACTTCATTTGTATATTTTCTTTATGTGATTAAGGTTCTTCCATCATCTCTCCATACTTCAATACCTAGACAATAGTGCATCTCACCAAGATCCTTCATCTCAAATACCTGTGATAACTTCATTTTTATATCTATAATCAATTTATCAGCACTCCCTGTTATTATTAGATCATCAACATATATAGAGAGCAAAACTATATCCCCATTTCTATCTGTCTTGACATAAAAATTAGGATCATTTTTAATTTTTTTAAATCTTTGCCGAAAGAAGAAATTTTTGATTTTCTCATACCAATATCTGGGAGCCTGTTTTAGTCCGTATAAGGCCTTTTTTAACTTGCATACTAGATGTTCTTGACCATTATTTACATATCCTTTTGGTTGAACAAGAGAAATCTCTTCTTTTAAGTCTCCATTTAGAAAAGCTAACTTTACATCTAATTGATGTAGCTTCCAATTATATTTAGCTGCCAATGCTATCATTATTCTGATTGTATTCATTTTTGCAACTGGAGCAAAGGTATCTTCATAATATATTCCTTCTTTTTGTGAATAGCCTTTTGCAACCAATCTTGCCTTATATTTGTTTATGCTACCATCTGTATTAAATTTTGTCTTGTACAACCATTTTGATCCTATAGGGACTTTATTCTCAGGTAATTTTGTTAATTGCCAAGTTTCATTTTTCATTATAGAGTCATATTCTTCTTTCATAACATCCATCCATTCTTTATGATTTTTGGGTTGTTCATAATTTAAGGGCTCAAAAATAGTCATTACATGAGACATTAAAGCATAATATTTATACCTGGTGGGGGCTTGAATCTATCGTGTTGACCTTCTTCGAGGTTCATTACTTTGTGGAGTACCTTCTCCTTTTCTTCTCTGTGGAGTGCCTACATCACTTCTTTGTGGACTTTGATTCCTTGATGTGTCTTTTGGAATGTCCATGTGTTCTTGTACTTGAGTTGATTTCACAACTTCTTATTCTTCCTTAAAGCTTTCATAAGGGGACTGCCATATATTATGTTCATCTTCTTTTATTTGTTTATCTACATGCTCATGAAATATAACATCTCTACTTGCAAATACCTTGTGAGTACTTGGATCATACATTTTATATGCTTTTTGATCAGTGCAATATCAAATAAAAATACATTTGATGGTTTTGGCATCTAACTTTCTCCTATCCTCTTTAGGAATATTAGCAAAGGCCTTGCATCCAAATATCCTTAAATGACTAACTTTTGGCTTAAAACCATAAAATGCTTCAAATGGTGTTTTTTGCTCAAGATACTTAGTAGGGCTTCTATTTTTAAGATATAGAGTTGTATTAATGGCTTCAACCCAAAAACTATTAGAAAGTCCTTCACTTTTTAACATACTACGAGCACATTCAACTAATGTTCTATTCTTTCTCTCAACTACTACATTTTGTTGAGGTGTATGTGGTACTGTAAATTGTTGCATAATTCCATTTTGTTTGCAATATTTGATAAAAGCTCCTGAAGTGTACTCACCACCTTTATCTGATCGAAGAATTTGAACGCTCTTTCCTATTTTCTTTTCAACCATATTCTTGAATTCTTTAAAGTATTCAAACATGTCACTTTTGTTTCTTATAAAGTACACCCAGGTGTATCTAGTGATATCATCAATAAATACAAGAAAGTAATATGCTCCACCAAGTGACTTAGTTTGCATTGGACCACATACATCAGTATGCACTACTTCAAGTATTTCACATTTTCTTCTATTTTCATGCATAGGAAATTCTTCCCTATGTTGTTTTCCTAGTGCACAACCTTCACATTCAAAGTGTTCACCCTTAATAATTGGAATACCTTCTACCATCAATTTCTTTTGAAGTAACATTAGGTCATTATGATTTAAGTGTCCATACCTTTGATGCCAAAGTTCTATAGTTGACATGCATGTTGATGCCAAAGATTGATGCCCATTCTTCATTACATTGAACTTGTATAAGCCTCCAACTCTCATTCTTTTTGCAACAACCTTGTAGTTGTCCTGCACATCCTTTACCAAACAATCTGATTTCACAAATTCAAATTTTAAATGTTGATCTATGATAGTAGAGACTGAAATTAAGTTCTTCTTTAGTCCTGGAACATACACCACATTTTGAATTTGTTTTTCTTGTCCATTAGGCATTATAACACTTATATCACCATATTCTTTAATTTCACATGATCTATTATCTCCTAAATAGATGTGTCCACCATTATTAATCTCATGATAAGTATCAAACCAATCTCTTTTGCATGACATATGGATTGATTCACCAAAATCTATAAACCAAGCATTATCATCATTAGTTTCTGCTGATAAAGCAGCATTGGACACAAACAATTTAAGATTGCTAAAGTCATGACTAATTGCTTCAGCTCTATCAACATAATTTCCTAAATGCCTTCTTTGTTTAAATTGGTCAGAACTTCTTTTCATGCAATTCTTAGCAAAATGACCAGGTTTTCCATAGTAATAACACACATCATCTCTACTTGATTTGGAATTTGTCCTTCGTAAAGGTGTACCTTGAAATGATTTTACCTGTGGCTTTTTGCCTTTATTTTTCTCCCACTTTTTGCCTTTATTTTTCTCCCACTGTTTGGTAAAGGTGTACCTTGAAATGATTTTTCCTGTGGCATTTTGCCTTTATTTTTCTACTACTGTTTGCCTTTGAAGGACTTCTTCCCTTTGGCCATCAATGCCAAATATGAATTGGGAGATTTCTGTTTAAGGTTTCTTCTCCGCTCTTCTTCCTACATAAGTATACCTTCCAATTCATCAAAAGTAGGAGCCTTCTCTCTAGCTGAAAGACCAATTATAAACATTTGATATTCATCAAGCATTCCATTTAATGTCACTGTAACCAAGTCTGTACTCTAGATATTGATTCACCAATGTCACCTAATTTATCCTTTAGATCTTTAATTCCAGAAATAAAATCACTAACACTTTCATTTTCTTCCATCTTAATTGGAAGAAGCTTACTCTCTAAATACAATATTCAATTTGTAGTCTTCGTCTCATACAAATTTTTGAGAGTGTCCCATGTCTCCTTGGATGTTTTGCACTCTCTAATGTGTCTAATAATGTTGTCCTTTACCATAATCCGCAAAAACACCTTTGCTTTGTTTTCTCGTCGCACCCAATATTGAATTGTAGCATTTGTGGCTTGAGGGGACACTGGCTTAACTTCAGCTCCAGACACAATCGCCCATGTATTGTTGCCTTCCATCAAAGTCTGCAACTTAAACTTCCAATTTGGAGAATTTTCACCGTCTAACTTGTTAGAGTCAAATAAATAAGATTATGCCAATACATTAGCCATGTTACTTATTTTCACCATACCAATCACCAAAAAAAATTTACTAATTTTCAAAAATATAAACCCTCAAGCATAAATCATCAAATTTTATCCAATATCGTTGGATAATATAGCTGCTCTTTTTTTTTTAACACAATAAATCAAACTACAAATTCACCACTCCAAAACTTTTATGATTACACTACTCATTTGAAAAATTCATACAAAAAATTCAGAATATAAATCCACTCTCGCACAATCTAACTACTCTTCAAATTTCAAACATGAAGCTTGGGTTAATAAAAATGAAAATCCATTCAAGATTTAACCCTTGCAATACATGGTCAGTACTAAAAATCCACAAGAATCATTCACTATATATATGAAACTATCTGGAAATATACCCCTCTTTTTTTTTTGTTCAACAACGACCGTTTCAGTAGGGACAAGAGCTGCAACTATGAAATCTTGGTTCTCGGCCCCTTCGTTTCCTTCAACGCAAACCTCTGTTGATGCAGCGATTTCTCACAAGGTTTCTCTGATTTCAGTCTCCACCCAACACCTATTCTCCATGTAGCAAAACTCTCACAGCCATACCACTCACACAACAGTTTCACTCACAGCAGTTTCTCACAAACTGGTGCACATAGCGCTCTCAAACAGCTTCAAACAAACAAAACACTCAGCACAGTCTCCAGTTCTTCATCATAGCTGTCAGGCCAGGAGTAACTTCAGTTTGGCAGAAAACTGATATGATTTATTTCATTAGGTAGCTATTGTTATATACAAAGAATGTGACTACTCAGTTCATCTTCTTGATGACTGTTCACATTCCAAATTCACCCAATCGTAGAGGATTAGGTGTCAACGTTCCCCCCCTTAATCTCAAGGGATGTTGATGAGTCCAAGCATCGTTCTGAACCTTTCAAGCTTTTCTCTTCCAAGCACTTTGGTGAAGATGTCTGCAATTTTCTCATTTGTGGAACAATGATGGAGATGGATTGTTTTGGCCTCAACATGATGTCGGATCAGATGATATTTAGTATTGATGTGTTTTGTACGATCATGGAACTTTGGGTTCTTGGCCAACTTTATTGCAGAGGTGTTGTCAATCATGAGTGGACTTGATTGTACTTGTTTTACCTTCAAATCTTCAAGAATTTTCCCGAGCCACACAATTTATTTCGTTGCTTCAGCTGCTGCCACACAATCTGCTTCTGTTGTGGAATCTGTTGGAACTGATTGTTTGTGTGACCTCCAAGAGACAGCTCCTAATCCAAGACTCATAGCATATCTTGAAGTAGATACTCCAGTTTCTTTGTCTCCATCGAAGTTTGAATCAGAGTATCCAATGAAGCTGAAGTCGTCCACCTGTGTATACTTGATTCCAAGGTCTAGAGCCCTTCAAGTACCTTAGAACGCTTTTTGCAGCAGACCAATGTCCCTCACAAGGCTTTTGCATAAACCTGGAGAGGATTCCAACATCAAATGAAATGTCTGGTCTCGTAGTAGTGAAGTAGATGAGACTTCCTACAAGCTGTCTATATTTTGTTGCATCCTCAAATTCCTTTCCTTCAATAGATGTGAGCTTTAAGTTTTGTTCCATTGGAGTAGTGAGAGGATTGCATTCTATCACGCCAAACTTGTTCAACAAATCTCCAATGTATTTCTTTTGAGAAAGAAATATGGACTTTGGATGTTGGGTTACTTCAATGCCAAATAGTAATGAACATAGCCCAAATCAGTCATTTCAAAACTTTTTCCCAATTCTTTCTTTATGGATGCAATATAGCTTTCATTGTTACCTGTCATTAAAAGATCATCTACATATACCACAAGATATACAACTATTTTTCCAACTTTCTTGAAAAATAAAGTTGCATCATCAAGATCAAAATGATTGAAGTTGAGTTTCAGAAGATGCTCAGTTAGTTTTTCATACCAGGCTCTTGGTGCTTGTTTGAGGCCGTACAAGGACTTCACAAGTTTGCATACTTTATGTTCATGTCCTTTCACAACAAATCCTTCAGGCTGGGACATAAAAACATTCTCTTTTAGAGCTCCATTCAAGAAGGCAGTTTTTACATCCATTTGATGGACTTTCCAACCGTTCTGAGCTGCTAGTGCAAAGAGTGTCCGGATGGTGGCCCATTTTGCTGTGGGGGCAAAATGTTCCTCATAATCGACCCCTTCCTTCTGTGCAAAACCTTTTGCCACAAGCCTAGCTTTGTGCTTTTCAAGTGAGCCATCAGCTTTGTACTTGTTCTTGTAGACCCACTTGCAGCCAATTGGTTTGGTTCCAAATGGAGGATCAACCAGCTTCCAAGTTTCGTTCTTTATGAGGGCATCATACTCCTTTTGCATTACTTCTTTCCATTCATCATGAGAAGAATCTTCTTTAAAGGAAATTGGTTCAAAATCTGTAGACAAGTTCAATTCACAATCATAAGAAACATCCATATCAACAGGTGAATTAGAGTCATCTACATCACCTCCATTTTGTCGGTTTGAATTTCTAGTTCTTGTCTTTCCAACCTCATCAGGATGAACACTTTCAAGTGTCTTTGTCAGCCACTTTGGGGGACCTTTCTCAGATGGTCCAGGCTGCTCCGCTGATTGAGTTGGGCCTGAATCAAGGTTGAGTCTCCCAATTCTATCAACCACATCACTTAAAGCATCATCCGTTGTTGGAGTTTCATGCAAGGGAGAGTGTTCTTCAGAAGAAGATCCACATGTTGATCTAGTATAGGAATCCCCCCTTCAAGATGTGGAATCTGATTATCAAGTTCTTGAAATGATTTTGCATTTGCGAATCTATCCAAGTGATCAAGTTGTTGCTCAACAACATTGTCAGTTTTGGATGATTCAAGAAAAATTACATCTCTAAATATAACAAACTTTTTATTTACTTCATCATAGAGGCAGTATGATTTGGAGGTGTTTGAATACCCCAGGAAGATACACTTACGAATTCTAGCACCAAGTTTGTTTCTATGTACCTTTGGTATCAAAGCATAACAGGTGGAACCAAAAATCCTGAGATGTTTTACCGAAGGAATATGTCCATACCACAATTCATAAGAAGTCTTGTTTCTTATAGCATTAGATGGACATCTATTCTTTATATATGCTGCACATAGAACAACATCAGCCCAAAACATTATCTTTACATTTTTGAAGAAGAGCATGGATCGTACCATATTCAAGATTGTTCTATTCATTCTTTCAGCTACACCATTCTGTTGGGGATTATAAGGCACAGTTGTTTGATGTTTAATCCCATGTTGGCGAAGATAGTGTTCAAATTCATTTGATGTATATTCTTTTCCATTATCAGTGCGAATAGACCCAATATGAGATTGTGCATCATTTTCAATCCATTTATGAAAATTCTTGAATGTTAGGAAAGCATCAGATTTGTTCTTCAATAAATAAACCCAACACATTCTGGTGTAGTCATCAATAAATGTCATGATATATTTATTTCCATTTGCAGAAGAAACAGGCATTGGACCACATAAATCTGAATGAATAAGTTCAAGCTTCCTATGTGCTCTTGAATGTGAGTCATGAAAGGACTGTTTGCTATGCTTTCCTAGAATGCAAGCATCACATTGCTTAAGTTTTCTAGGAATTGTAGGCAAACCAGCAACACCATTTTTCTTCAATAAACGGAGACTGTCATAGTTTAAATGTCCAAATCTAGCATCCCATAATAAACTTGATGGAAGTGTACCTTCTTCATGATGAGAAATATATGAGAAATGTTGTGCATGAGCAGATGTTCCTTGCAGTTTGAAAATTCTTTCTTCTTCTATTCCCCTCATGACAAGTGAGTGATCAGATGCTTTTCTTACCTCAAGCTTGCCATCAAACATATGAATGGAGTGACCTTGCTGGCAGATGTGGACCAAGGACAACAAGTTTCTCTTGAGCTATGGGAGATATATAACATGATCCAGAAGAAAGTCTGAGAGACCAGGCAGTTTAAGCCTGATTGTGACAAGCCCTGATGGCTTGATTTTTGACTGATTTGCAAAGTATACTACTCCATAACCATTGTCAGTGAAATCTTCAAAAAAATCTTTTCTATGATTCATGTGACAGGTTGCTCCTGAATCGAGCAGCCAATCATTTTTCCACGAAGCAAGTGAAGTATTAAACAAATCTTCATTTACTCCAATGTTACCTTGTGCCTCAACATAGTGAGCGGATTCAGGTGCTTTACCTTTGTCTGTATCATCATTTTTACCTTTCTGTTGGTTTCTTCTTTGCTCAATTTTGTCCCATGGTAGCTTGCATGTAGAGGCATCATGTGATCCATTTCTTTTGCAGCGAATACAGTGTAAATCTGCCTTTTCTCCTTGAGAATGTCTGCCCCCCTGCCTTTGAAGTATCTTCCTCTTCCTCTTCGTCCACCTCTTCCTCTTGTAGAATCTTGAGCAGGATGCTTTTCTTTATGAGCAAGGAACACAGTCTCTTCAGAAGATTCAGGGGCTGTCTTCTTTCCAAAGGCTTTTTCTCTTTCAGCAAACTTTTTCACAAGAGAGTCAAAGGTTATATCTTTGAGATTTCCATTTGCTTGCAAAGACTCAAGATAATTGGAGTATGTAGGATAAAGTGCCTTGAGAAAAGAAATAAGAGAGATATCCAGCTCAACCTTAATGGATTTGATATCATGCATTATAGACTTTATTTCAGATGCAAGAGCAAGAGGATCATTATTTTGCAGTTCAAGAGTGAAGAGATTAATCATGAGTTGGACGGCTTCAAGTGCAGAATGTGAGTCATAGAGTTCTTTCAGCTTTTCTAAAGCTTCAAAGGCAGTTGATTATGATGAAATATGGCAACTCACCTCTTTATTTACAGATGTTGCGATTAATGCATACGCTTTGCTATTCTTGTTTTCCCCAATGGCGAGCTCTTTGTCTGAGGTAGGCTTTTCTGGGTCACTATCTCCTTCTCCAACACACACTCCTTTCCAAAACTCATTGAAGATGAGGGTGTGTTGTATCATCCGGGACCAATCAGGATAGTTCTCCTTGCCAGTGAGAACTATTCCTACCATAGATATGATTGAATGCATTGTAAAATCCAAGAGCTGTAAAAATACTTTTGCTGCTAAAAGAAAATTGATTGATTCTGATATCAAAATGTAATATGGCCTGAAAAAATGCGTTAACTATCTTAGTCACTTTGAAAATAGCTTTATGAAAATAACACTATGGTAGCCCAAACAACACTATGGTATAATACATATGTATGTATTCTCAAGCATTATACCTCGCTGCCCTAAAAGTCTTCACTGCATATAATAAAGTCTTTACTGCATATAATATTTTAATATACTGTATTTTAACACCATTCAAACATTAACGGGATTCAAACTAGTAACCTATACAATACAAACTTCACAGCTTTACCAATACACCATCGTGTTTTGTCCTTGGAGACCATTGGTAGCAAGTTAAAACTCCACTCAAGATGCCCCGAGTTCGATTAACCACAGGCAGAGGCACACAGGAAACAAAGGCGGTACTATAGGGATCGATCCGCAGACCTTGAGCAGCGGCAAAAAAAGAAAAAAAAATTTGATCTAAACTATATACGCTGAGATGTAGGCACGCCACAAAACTTGGTCTCTGCCAATTTAGCATATTGCCATACAACGAAGCTTAAAATCATCCAAAAAGATTGTCTCAACGCATCATTGGAGACTACCTGTAGAATGGGCGGGAACTGGGTCATAACCTTAGTTCAAACCCACAACCATCGAATCTGGATTGACTGTGGAAGTTCAGATGGAAGTTGCAGAGCGTAGCAGCGAGAGAGCAATGCGCAAATGAGGAGACTTGGACTTAACACTCATTCTGGCGACATTCATAGAAGCACAGAGAGCGAAGCCGAATCTGACAGAGGAATATGGAGAGCCAAGGGCAAATGTCGTCCTCCTACCAATGCTTCCCAAAAATAAAAAATCGAGAATTGAAGGATGATTACATGAATTTTGAGCTGAGGATTCTTGCGCACAGGCCTGGTTTGATTCCCCCTTGGATTGATTTTTGTGTATCTGTTGATACACGAAAAGGTGAAAAACGTTGTCAAATGCTCCAGAAACAGTTTCCCCGAACAACTTAGAACAAGGCGGAATGGTCACTGGGAATGGTCATTGTAGTGGGTAAGCCTTGGCAGATTGGGGCCAACAATTTGGAATATGGACAGACTAGCATCAGACCAACGTTATGGACAGATACATTATGGCAGAGGCAGCGCATTATGTCAGGACAAATGTGTTATGGCAGAGGTAGCGCATTATGTTAGGACATATGCGTTATGGCAGAGGCAGCGCATTATGTCAGGACATAGGAGTTGCAAGGCACACAAGCTAAAAAAAGGAGCTGGCTCTGATACCATGTCAGGCGAGGAGTAACTCTAGTTTGGCAGAAAACTGATACGATTTATTTCATTAGGTAGCTATTGTTATATACAAAGAATGTGACTGCTCAGTTCATCTTCTTGATGACTATTCACATTCCAAATTCACCCAATCGCAGAGGATTAGGTGTCAACAATAGCAAACCAATCTGATGGTCAACGAGCACAAAAACATCCTCACCAATCTTCACACGATTGCGCCAATCTTGGCATCCTCCACATACAGTGTCACAGCTCCACAACGCTGCAACTACGTTGAAACCCTCAGCTCTGATACCAAATCAAAAAGCACAACAGAATGTTGAACACATAACACAGAACACTTGCTTGATTCAATTTCCAAAGAGGATTTTTATGTACAGTGGAGAATTTCTGGAGTCGGTGGATTCTTCAGGAAGATTTCTAGTTCTTGAAACTTCTCCCGAATTCTCTAGAAGAAACTAGTCTTTGCATTTAATGTAGATGGGTGGAATTATTAATGCTTTTCCAACAAAAGTAGCAGCATTTGACATCCTGTTATCCATATACATGATAGGATAAGTGATAAAAACTGAGCAAAATTCACGTCTGATTGATGATCAAAAAATTCATATAAAGTTTCGTAGTTCTGGAATAAGTAAGGCCTGAGAAGACCTTAGACCAATTTAGAAATGATCAAAAGGGGGTCAAGGTACTCTACTTATAGAAGCATAAGAAGTAGACGAAGAAGAAGGAGAAGCATACAATGCATCAATATGATTGATCTAATGACCATGACAAGATGAAAAGTAAAATCCAACTAGTTAACTGCACTGCATACTTCAAATTTATTAGGAATAATTCAATATACTAAAAATGGGGGTATGGCAGACTACAAAATTATAAAAATATTGATTAGTACAACATTAGTTTTAGTACGCAGAGATTGCAAAGAATCCCTTGAATCCATGAAAAAGAGATACTTCTAACTACTTACATTAGCATCAGAGTAAAATCCCATGAACGAGTGAAGATGCATTTTGAAATGAGTGCCTATGATGAGTTTAAGTTATAACCAAAATCATATGAGCCGTAATTTGAAATGAACGTGTTATAACCAAAACCATATGACCCGCAATTTGAAATGAATATGTATCATGAGTTTCAGTTAGAATGAGTGATTTTACAATGATATGCATATATATTTGACACCAACCTGACCAAAATCATATAAGTTTTTTTTTTGTTTGTTAGTTTAATCAAATCAACAATTATTTTCTTTGTTGTTGATAAAATACATGATTATTAATATTCATATACAAAAAGCGCCAACTATAAAAATGATTGCCACCCAAAGTAGTAGCACTTGAAGGTCCCGTTATCCATCTCCACGATAGTGGAACTGATAAAAACTAACCAAAATTAACTTGTTATGGTTGATCGATAAATTTGTATAAATTTTCTGAGTTCTGGAATAAGTAAAGCCTAAGAAGACCTTAGACCAGTTAAAAAATCATCAAAAAGGGTTCAAGGCACTCTTCTTATAGAAGCAAAAGAAGTAGAAGAAAAAGTAGAAGAAGGATATAATACATTAATCTAATTGATTGAATGACTATGACAAGATGAATAGTCCAATCCAACCAGTTAAATGCACTGCATACTTCACATTGATTAGGAATCATTCCATATAATGCAAATGTGGGTGTGCCAAACTGTAAAATTATCAGAAGATCTATTTGTACAAAATTGGTTTTAGTACACCGAGGAGATTGGAGAGAATCCTTTGAATCCATGAAAATGACAGACTTTTGACTACTTAAGTTATCATTAAAGTAAAATCCCATGAACGAGAAAAGATGCAATTTGAAATGGGTGCCTGTGATGAGTTTAAGTTATAAACAAAACCATATGATCCGCAATTTTAAATGAATATGTATCATTAGCTTAAGTTAGAATGAGTGGATTTACAATGATATGCATATATATTTGACACCAATCTGACTAAAATCATGTAAGTTTGTTTGTTTGTTGAATCTGGTCAACGATGATTTTCTTCATTGTTGAGAAAATACATGATTATTAATATCCATATACGAAAAGAGACTTATATAAAAATGATTTCCACCCAAAGTAACAACATTTGAGGGTCTTGTTATCCATCTCCATGATAGCAGAAGTGATACAAACTGATAAAAATTCGGTTCTTATCGTTGATCAAGAAATTTGTATAAATTTTATTATTTCTGGAAAAGTATAGCCTAATTAGACCTTATAACGATTCAAAAACAATAAAAAAGGATTCAAGGCACTTTGATTATAGAAGCATAAGAGGTAGAAGAGGAACCAAAAGAAACATACAATACATTAATCTGATTGATATGATGACCATGAAAGGATGAAAAGTCCAATCGAACCAGTTAACTGCACTGCGTACTTTACATTGATTAGGAATCATTCCATATACTAACAATGGGGGCGCAACAAACTACAAAATTGTCAGAAGATCGATTAGTATAACATTAGTTTTATTATTGCATTCAATTTGGGAAAAATTTATGGGCTGCTTAATTGATGTTCCTAGATATAGATAGTTGTTTCTAACAACTCTTCCAATTCTAGCTTTCCATCTTCCATGTTGATGGTGTCTGTAATATGATTGATAGAAACAATGTAAGCAACTAAATACACTGTAGATTTATTATTGCACCCGATATGGTACTTGAAGAGATTCAATCCCTCTTCACACTTGATAGATATGGGATTAACATGGGTCTATTCGATCCTGCTTAACAATTGATAGATCTAGGATTAACATGAATCTATGTTGGCATTTTAATATAAATATTTCAACATAATTTATATAAAAAGATAAAAAAGGAAAATACTTAGAGGGGTTCTTATTCTGGGTGCTTTGTAATTACTTCAATACTTACTATTTAATTAACATGTCACATTTAAAAAAAACATTAATAATAAAAATAATTATGTTTGTGTGGCGTGTGTGTTTTTTAAAACATTTCAATATCAACTATATAGGTACTATATAAAATAAATAAAAGTAAGTTTTTTTATATCATTTAAATATTTTATTAGTTTGTTGTTTAAAAATTAATCACATCTATTTGGAATCAAAATACCTAGAAATGCAAACATTTCCTTAATTTTTACCATATAAAAAAAACTTACACGTCAAAAACTTTGATATTATAAACACCTTAAAATAATTAAAAGTGGATTTACATACCAAAGGAGAATGATTACTTGATGCATTTCTCACATTCATAATTCAAAATCCTAAAAGAAAAAATTCCTCAAAATTTATTTTATTTTATTTTATGAATATTAGTGTCTATCGCCAATTTAACTATGATATTAGAGCTCAATATTCATGGACTATAAAAGATGTCAATACTAAAAAATTAGAAAGGGGCCAGAGATAAGAAAAAAAAGACTATTGTTTCACATTTCAGTCTCACTTTGTATAAAGATCACTTACTCTATAGCTAGCTAAACTTCATCTTAGCCTTGGATGATGATCATGTTGGCAACACGAGTTTGTTCTTTGTATACCTTTAATGTGAAGATATGTTAATTGCATTTTAATTCTATAATGTTTTGAACTCTTTAGATACTTGAAGGTATTTATTACCCTAAATAATATACATTTTTTTAGCAGATGGAAGACATTATGTATGGTTAAAGTTAATGGAGAAATGCATTCTTGGAGAGAGTTACGTGTGAAACTTAAATTAGCAATTTATTCCTATTTTCTAGGTGGTTGTTCTAACTTCCCTATTTTCTTGTAAACTATTTATTCGTGGATATTAATGATGAATGTGTAAAGCGTTTTGCCAGAAACAGTCTCCAGGTGAAGCCTCACCTAGGAGCTGCCCCACCTAGGAGCTGTCCAGTTTGATGAATAAAATATGTGTCTTCCATTTTTAACATGATATCAGAGATTAAAGATTAAAGGTTGAGTGAGCTCAAGCCAGAATGATTTGGTGATCCGGTGAGTGCCTAGAGTAGGATTGTGGCCCCGAGTGGTGCAGAGAAGTCCTAGTGAGGAGGCGGAGCATGGAGAAAGTCCAGAGAAAACCTTTTTCTGTTTGATCAACACTCCTTTTGGCTCAAGAAATGCACTTTTCTCTATTGACCAACACTCTTCCTTGAGAGATCCTCACACTTTTGAGCCTTCTCTTAATTAAATTTGATTCAACGTGGCCCATAAGTGCGCATTTGGAGGCAGAAAAAGCGCTTCTCCATTGACTAGCCTATTGAACACCGAGAACATGGTGGCTTGGCACAATGATCTGCTGATGTGCTATGTGGAGGTTGGATCTGCGTGGAGGTGCAGTAGTTGGAGCTAGATCCATGTGGAGGTTCAGACCACCCAGTGGATCGTGGAGGTTGAGATCGCCCTGTATGAAGGTTGCAGCGAATCTGTTAGTGACTATATTTTTTTGAATCGTGGAGCGGTGTGGTGATTGTTGAACAGAGGGATGCAATGTGTGTTAGTGGCATGGAGACTGCTGAACAGAGCCGACCTGTGTGTTGGGGCAAAGGTTGGAAGACTGTTGTGGTGAGGGGTCAGAGATCGTGCAGTGGCATGGAGATCGCATTGCAGCAGTGGCGTGGAGACCGTTGGTGGATCTAGTGCAATGGAGGCATGGTGTTGTTGTTGGGATCTACCCGGAGGTGTTGCGCCTTATTCGTGGTGGTAGCTACGTGCCTCTTCTATTATTTCCGAAGTTGTTGCGTGGAGGTTTCCACTAGAGTGGGGGTGCCAGCGCACAGTGGTTGCTGAGATCCGCTGTTGAGAGTCCCATCCTCACAGTTTCTACTAAATCACTGCCACGAATTTCCGAAAAATCGTTGTGTATTCCCGTCAAGCCCGACGCGTTCTCCGTGGGAGATTCGTTTAGTGAACTTTCCCTACCATCTGCCAGGCCCAGCTGCTGAAAGGATAGAGCATAAAACCCATTCGAGTGTTGGGCATATACAGAATAAGACACAGTCGCCCACTGCTTGATTCGGCCCATAGACGACCGATATGGTTGCATGACAATGCATCGTTCCAACAATTGCAGACGCTGCGAAAGAAGAGAATGGGTACATGATCTTAATACGTTGACAAACTTAATATGTTGGAATTAATTAGAGAGCATCGTTTGTTGGAAAGTTATTGATCGTTGATTTTTTTTCTTCAATCAAAAGAACATTTTCTTTTTTGAGAGGTTTTTTTTTTTCTGGGGGCTGCATAAAAAAAGAGGCACTTGTTTAAAGAAAGGAGGGTTTCTATTAAAAACAAAAGGGGATTTTTTTGCATCAAATTAAAGGTTTTTTTTTTTTTTTTAACTAAGAGAGCACCCATTTTTTGAAATTCCTCTTTGGATCAGGAGAGAGATCAGTCCTTTAATTGTTGGAGGTCGAATTTTTTATTTCTTAAGAGAGACCTGTCAATGAATAACCAGATGGCAAAGGTATATCTGAATGAGAGAAATAAGCTCGACGGTTCCAATTACTCCAATTAGAAATTTAAGTTGTCGACCCTATTGGTGGGGTAAAACACATGGGTGATTACAAGTGGTGATGAGTTGAATCCCACTGTAGTTATAGTCAAAACAACATCAACAATCTAGGACTGACAAAAGAGGGAGAACAAAGAAAAAGTGTTGTTAAAACTGTCATTGAAATATTGTATTATCTGTCACATTTGTGAATGTAAATCAACAAATGACATCTAGAAAACCTTCAAGGACCTATACAAGATCGAAAATAGAAATCGCCTGTTGCTTTTTAAAAGAAAGATTATCTCCATTAAAATGGAGGAGAATGAATTAGTGGTTGGATCGAAAATAGAAATCGCCTGTTGCTTTTTAAAAGAAAGATTATCTCCATTAAAATGGAGGAGAATGAATTAGTGGTTGTGTTTATCTCTCGAGTCAAGGAGCTGAGAGGTAAGATGGGCGACATAGGAGAGACAATGTCAAATATTGATCTTGTGACAATTACAATGAATGGTATGACTGAGGACTATCAAATTTTTATCACAGGCTTTAATGCGAGAGAGAAACCCCTCAATTTTGAAGAATTAATAGGAATCCTGATGCAAAAGGAAGATAGGAAGATGATCCTAAAACCCCAAAGTTTAGATCTTTCTCTAATGGCAAAGAAGAAGCCCTTCAGAGGGAAGGAAAATGTAGGACAGAAAGGCAGAAGTACACCACAAAGAAAATCACCTAAAGGTATGTCCTCAAACATAAGTGATTCAGGACCCAAATGTTTTTATTGTAGTCAAGTTGGTCACATAGCTAAAAACTCCTAGAAGAATAAGTTTGATGAAGGTCGCCATAGACATAAGAAGGATGCAAGACACTTTGTTCATGAATATCATAATCATAATCTCAGATTGTTTATATATGATTCTGCGTTCTCTACTGAGGATGATGAAGAAAAATCTTGGTTTGTGGACTGAGGAGCTTTCACTCACATGACAATTAACCGACATTGATTTTAAATTTTAAAGAAACCAACAGTGGTGCAAATATCTACCTTGGTGGTGATAGAGGGTACTAGATTAAAGGGTATGGTAATGTACGTGTCAGTTTTCCTAGTGGAAATATTATAGATATTAAAAATGTAATGTATGTACTCAGAATAAAAAGGAATTTGATCTTTGTTTCTATGATAACATATGAGAACCTAAAGGTAGATTTTTTTAAGTCTTATTGTGTTATTAAATATTTGCAAGATCGTATCAAGCTAATTGCATCAGGTATTCGAGTGAGAGGATTGTATAAGCTGAATATAAGAAGCGCACCACACCAAGCCTTTACCTCATCAGTTATGACGACAGACGACTTATGGCATCAAAGATTAGGTCATATCAACTTCAATGACATGCTCCTACTTCAAAAACAAGGTATGGTCAATGGTCTTCCTGTTTTAAAGAATGTTAGTGTTGATTGTGAAGCATGCGCTCTTGGGAAGATGCATAGAGATGAGTTTCCTACAAATTTAATTAGAAAGAAGAGATATATACTAGAGCTTATGAACACTGATTTGTGTGGGCCAATGCAAACAAGGTCATTAGGAGGTTCCTATTATTTCCTATTATTTTTTAATGACTACACGAGATTTACTTGGGTATATTTTATTAGAAAGAAGAATCATACTTTTGAATATTTTAAAGAATTCAAAAGCATGATTGAAAATCAGATAGGAAAATTCATCAAAATTCTCTGCTCGGATCAAGGGGAAGAATACAAGAACGGTGGTTTCATCAAATATTGCAAGGACCATGGGATAGTTCAGCAGTTTGCAGTACCCCACACTCAATAAAATGGGGTTGTGGAGTGGGATAACATAATCTCTATGGAGTGTTCTCGAAGCATGTTAAAAGATAATAACATGTCTAATGGCTTTTTAGTAGAAGTAATAAATATAGTAGTATATTTGAAGAATAGGAGTCCAACAAAAATCCTTGATTTTAAAACTCCATTCGAAGCTTTATTAGGTTTTAAGCCTGAAGTTAATCATTTAAGAGTTTTTGGCTCCAAATCTTTTGCTCATGTTCCAAAAGAGGATAAGAAGAAGCTGGATTCAATGGACATTCAATGCATTTTTTGTTGAGTACTTCACTGAGTTTAAAGATTATGAATTGTTTAATCCCTCTACTCATAAAGTGCTTGCAACTAGAAATTTTGTATTCCATGAGCAGGTTGATGATGGAAACCATGAAAGAAGCAATTAAGATTGGCTCGTACCTTTGCTGGTGGAAGATGGAAGTGATGAGAGCGCCAACCATGAGCTGCAACAGTAGAAAAAAAGAAGAAGAGGTGGATGGTACAAATCAAGGTAGCAGGCCAAGTCCACCGAGGGATGATCAAAACAAATTTGAAGCCAGTCCACCACTCAAGAGATCAGTTTGGGAAATTCAATTGCCAACAAGATATAGGGATAATTACCTTATAACTATGATGTTAAATGTTGTTGAACCCTCTAATTATAAAGAATCAATTCAATATAGTGAATGGAGGGCAACCATGTAAGAGGAATATGAGTCAATACTAAAAAATAAAACCTGGGATCTAGTTGAATTACTTGAAAGAAAAAAACCCATGGGTTGCAAATGGTTATACAAGCCTAAATTTAAAGCAGATGGGAGCATAGATGAATATAAAGCTAGGTTGGTTGCAAAAGGGTACTCACAGAAAGAAGACATAGACTATGAGGAAACTTTCACCCCTGTAGCTAAATTAAAAACAATTAGAATGTTAATTACTTTAGCTACCAAACATCATTGGATGATACATGAGCTAGATGTGATATCTGTATTCTTAAATTGGGAATTAAAAGAAGAAGGGTATATAATGCAACCTTAAGGGTTTGTTAAAGAGCGGGAGGAAACTTTAGTCTGTAGATTGAAGAAATAATTATATGGACTAAACTAGGAACCCAGGTCATGGTGCGATAAAATTGATTCATTTTTCCTACAACATAGTTATAAAACAAGAAAGAATGACTGTAATCGTATATTGTGTTTGATGAAAAGGGGAAATTGTTTTCATTTCTTTATATGTAGATGATCTTATCATTACAGCAAATGCTGATGAACTCATTAAATAAATCAAAGAGTAGATGTCAGAGGTTTTTGAGATGAAAGACCTCGAAGAGTTACACTATTGTTTGGGTCTTGAAGACTGGAGGGATTCTGGCTAGACTTTCCTATCTCGGGGAAAGTATGTTAGGAGTTTAATGAAAACGTTTAGAATGGATCAATGAAAAGGCGCAACATCAGTGCCTTGACAGCAGAATACCAAACTTCATAATAATGATGGTTAAAAGGAGGTCGATGCAACACTGTATAGACAATTGGTTGGCAGTCTATTTTACTTGACTACAATGAGGCCGGATTTGGCTTTTGTAATCAGTCTATTGTGCTGATTCAAGTCAAAGCCTCTAGAGAATCATTAGGTTGCAACGAAATGCGTCTTAAGGTATCTTCAAGGAATCTTAGACTTTGGTATTAAGTATATTGATTCATTTGATGTTAGATTGACAGGTTTGTCAAACTCAGGTTGGGCCAGAAGTCTAGATGACCAACGATCCATAATAGGTTATGTATTCAGCATTGGGTCCAAGGCCATTGCATGGAGTAGAAAGAAGCAGAACATTGTATCCTTGTCTTGAATAGAAGCAGAGTATCAAGCAATGTTTCTAGCAACATGTGAGGCAGGTTGGTCGAGGAGACTTCTCCACAATGTCAAAGAAGAACAAAACTATGCAACTCTCATAAGATGTGCTAACTAGAGCTCAATCAAACTTGCAAATAATCTAGTGTTTCATAAAAACAAAATTCATATTGATAAATAGTTTCACTTTGTTAGGGAGAAGGTTCATTCAAACGAAATTCATATTGAATATTGTAATACTTGTGACAATGTTGCAAATATTTTTACTAAGCCTCTTGGAAGAATTAAATTTGAGCTATTTAGGGAGATGTTAGGAATCGTAGTGAACTCTTTCTCCATTAAGGGGGAGTGTTAAATTTAATGGAGAAATGTATTCTATGAGAGATCCAATTCATTAGTTACATGTGAGACTTAGATTAGGAATTTGTTCCTATTTTCTAGGTGGTTTTTCTAACCTCCCTATTTGCTTGTAACTATTTATTGATGGAGATTAATGATGAATGTGTAGAGCATTTTTCCAGAGGTAGACTCCAAGTGCCTCACCTGAGAGCTGCTGAGTTTGAGGAATAAAGTTTTTATCTTCCATTTTTAACATGTATTGCATACAACTTCCAAATTGGATTTATTGTTATATCAATAACTAGATTTATTGCTATAGAACAATTAAATTGTGGTGTAAATGATCTATTAAACTTCTTAATATTCTATATAAATTTGATGTAATGAGTATAATACCTTTTCAAAATTAAATTTTGTTTTTATATTAAATTATAATTTTATTTTAAATTTATTATTATTATTATTAATTATAAAAAGAATAAATACATATATTAACATATATCCATTTATAAAAAACATTTAACAATTCTCAACCATGGAGATATTTATTTATCATTTAAACTTTTTATGCCTATAAGCATATTTATTTTGGAATAGATTATAAATTTTTATTTAAATATCAATAATTATTAGTCTTCATAAAATATTTTAGAATATTTTTATGCTTTTGTATTTCAAAATAGACCTTCCACAATTTTACTCATAGTACTCACAAATCAAGAGTTGCAATTTAATCAATTAATAAATCAAGTTAATTAATTAACAAATCAAGTTATGTTCTTTTAATACATTTATCTCAAGTTAATTAATTAAAGAAAATGTCATATCAACACATGTCATATTGGGCACGTGGTATTAATAAGTGTTGGTATTGGGCCATAGTATTGTAAGAAGAGCCATAGACAAGTTTAAAATGTCCATAGTAAAAAGGAAGTAATCCATGGTGAAGTAATATTGCTTACATTGTGTTTAATATATATTATGTATTATATTATTTATATTATATATTTATAATAATATAATATTATATAATTATATATAAGTGATGGTATTTGAGCCCATAGTATTGTAAGAAGAGCTTTATACACGTTAAAATTTTACATTGTAAAATACGAAGTTATAATCTCGATGGTAAGATATTGTTATATGTTTTATTTTAATATATAATAATAATTTAAAAGTCTGATCATCGTGATATATTGTGTAAACAAAGAGATCCAAGTTTCAAATCCCTTGAATATCAGGTTGTAGGTCTGAGAGGTAGGACTGATTATAGATCCATGAGGTAGGAAATGTTGTAGGTCCCAGAGGCATGGTCCTAAATGGACCCCAAGTATGAGACTTGCTTAATTTTTAATTCATCTAGTTACAATAATAGTAATACTAATAATAATAATTTAAAATAAAGCTATAATTAAGTTAACTTTTATTATTTTTTTTAATCTAGGTAATTTGAGATGTATAATGGGGTAACTATTTTGATGTTTATCATGAATTGAAGTCTATTGACATTTACCATACATTTAATTCATATAGGTACACTAGTAATAGTATATAGTACATAATTCAAAGGTTGAGATTTATCTTCAAGGTAGTTATGCCCATTTTTTGTCTTTTAATTAAATTGATTAATGAAAAAAAAATTCATATGAACAAGTGTCATATGAAACTAGTTATGCTTTTTTGGGAAGTGTATTATTAATTTCTAGTGGTTTTAGCCTATGGTATTGTAAAAAAGTCTATTTACAGATTAAGATTCTCCATGATAAGGTGGGGTAAATCTCCATGGATACCAATTTTATTCCATACATTTTCAAATGTATATATCTTTTCCTTGTGAAGTAAGTGTTTTTATGCTTATTATGGATAGATGACTATTAAGATTTAATACTCATTTAATTTATATGGTTGTACTTAATACCATGACTTACTAATACCACATGCCCAAGAAAAACCACAACTCATGTTCATATGCATTTTTTTCAATTAAAGAAAAGACATAACTACTTTTGAGATCAATCTCAACCTTTGATTTTAAATCCTTACAGTCCACCTAGTACTCATAATTAAAATTCTAAAACTCTAGACATGTCTATTAATATAATAAAATTTTATAAACCCTATTTCAAAATATAAATTATCTATCTACATAACAAAAAATTTCTCTAAAGCCTTTTGTATGTATTATTATCATTAAAATCGGTTATCTAATTCCAAGGCTTATCTAATTCCAAGATTTATTCAACCTCAGTTAAATATAAAAAATGATGATATTTGACAACTTAGTTATATGAATAATGAGACTATATGTTTAGGTTCAGATTAAAAGTATATGATCTGTAAACTGTCATGGATAATTATTTCTTTTCAGATTTCTAGATCTGTAAATTATTGTTTTTTTTGTAAGTCAACAATTTGTATTAAGACATATAAAACACAGTGTACGTGCTCGTGCAGATTAAAGATCGACTCCCTCGCCTGAATCCAGCATTTCAAAACCATCTAGACTATCAAAATCCCCAAGGCACACCACGCAGGGCGGCACAGAGAAGGTTGGGGACAACAAAACCAATAAACCATCTGAGTATATGGAAAACGTAGAGACCCAAGTTCCTCCGAAACAAGCATGGAAGACTGTCAAAATCCCCAAGGCTCACCATGCAGGGCGGCACAGAGAAGTCTGGGGACAACAAAGCCAGTAAACCATCTGAGTATATGGCAAAATAGAGACCCAAGTTCCTCTGAAACAAGCATGGAAAACTAAGAAACAGACTGTTAAAACAAGAGACAGAGTACTAAAACATAACAAGTAAACTTGCATAAACTAAACAAAAAGGAGTTGACCCATGAAACAAGAAAGCACACAAAGCCTCCCCAAGCACCCCATTATAGCCTGAGAACGATATAGTCCTTGGTGGAGGAATCTTGGCCAACCGAAGTTGTGGCTCTGCCGGGCTGAGGTGGGCACTGGGAGGGACACTTCCCCTAACTGGTACACGTGGTCTCCTCTTCTCCTTCCCCCATAGCAATGACATCCTGGCAAATGGAATGCCTTAGAAGGCTAATCAACACTATCAACTTTTTGGATATGTTACCAAATTGTTGCTCCAATGAACTAATTTTGAAGTCCAGAGCTTCCAAAACCGCCGTGTGATCTACATATAAGATAGAAATATCCTGGTGAGCCTGATTGAGGTACTCCTCTTGCATGCTAATAGCTTCTGCTAACATCGTTTTCATTCACCACATCTCTGCCTGAGTGCGGACATATTGAGTTGCCCGCATAGTTGTCGTCCCTAGATCCTGAACCCACTCCATTTCCTTTTCCAAATCATTTTCCTCCAGGTTTTCTTCCTCTTCAGCCACAATAGCTTCCAACTCTTCTATTTTGTGTTTCTCCTTCTGTGAGGTTCTCTTTTCATACACCTCCCAAGCATGTTGTTGCTCTTTGTTGGCCAAAGCGCTTCTATTGCCTTCTCGCGCCATCCTCCTATAACCAAGACCAGCAAGAGGCAACATTCTAAGAGCATAATTAAGATGAAGCCATAATCCGTTGGAGAGCAGAGCACTGCTCTTGTAATTGGGGATTGTAATTATAAAGTAGGGAGACACTAAGTCACATGAGGCTCCCCATCTCATCAACTTATGCTCACACGTCCCTTCATAATTATTTCTGCTCCGAAGATCACAATTTTGTTGATGAGCCAGATCCCTGTTATTAAATCTGCCCTGCTTGAACCAATTCAGTAAGTGCCAAGTGGCTTTAATTTTATTTTGATGACGGTGGAGTCCATAATTTTTGTTCATGGAGCTCCTTGGATCAGTCCCGACCTACTTGTGCATTGAATGCCTCTTCCATCTATGTACTCCTTTAACCTGCCAACCCTTTATCCTTTCTTCCCTTCGATTGGATGGTGTCATTCTCCACTAACAATGAAGATCTTCGTACCCCTAGCGTCTTCTCTCGTTAAATAATGTCCTGCCTCCAAAGTTGTGTGCACCTGTTTCTCAACTCTGTGCATGTTATGTCCTGCCAACAACTGTCCAATTTGACAGTGGGATTATCGATGCCATGATTTTCTAGGTGATCTGCTACGGTGTTAGCTTTGCATCTAACTGCCTGAAAGATTAAGCCATTCAGACAAGATAGATGTTTGGAAATGATTTCTATTACCTTGGCGAATCTCTAGTGCCGAGTGACTTTACTTGTTTTGGCCCCCGAATACAGTTTCCTTGCCGCCATGATCGCCAACTGAGAGTCCCCTTCCATCACAACTGCTCCAGCTTTTAGTTTCCTAAGTATTCTCAAACCTTGTTCCAGTGCTGCAAATTCCATTTTGTTATTAGTCCCTTCACCTAGCGCTCTACTATAGATGTACTGAATTCCGCCTTTACTGTCCTTGAGAACCCCTCATATGCCAGCAGGTCTCGGATTACCCTTGGAAGATCCATCGAAATTGAGTTTGAGGAATCCTAATGGCGGCCGCTTCCAGGTATTTACACTAGTATTTAGCTCCTTCTGACAATTCGAGGAGGAGGCGAAGTTTCCCTTGTCAAGGTCAAAATCTTTCAAAATCTTTAAGTCTGCACTCGAGATGTTTATGTCTTGTTCTATCCTTCCTTTGACAAGAACCGATTGTTTGATATTTTGGAGAATAGTGTCTTTTAAGTGGTTTATATTTCTAATTTCATTTAGGAAGACTCTCCTATTCCTTTCTTTCCAAATTGACACATAATGAACCCTGGTGTGAGTTCCCAAATGGTGTTAACCAGTTGAATATTGGAGAAATTACCTCTCCATTTCTCGATAGTTTCTTGAATAGAATTCTTGATCCTGTCCATCCTTTGAAATATGGTTTCCGCCTAATTCCATAAACTGCCTGCCCATTCACAGATGTTGAAGAGGTTATTCATGGTTTCTTCTTCCGTTCCACACATGGGGCATTGAGAAGGGCCTATGAATCCTTTTTTTCAGAGATTCTCCCAGGTTAGCGTTTCCTTGTGCATTAGGAGCGAAAGGAAAGTTTTGATTTTTGGCTAACACTGGGCATCCCAGACTCTGTTGTGCCATTTGACCTTTTCTTCATGCTCTATGTTTTCTATGTGAGTTCTGGCTTCTTTGAGTGTGAAGTTGCCTCCCTCTAGCTTTCCCCATCGTAATTGGTCACTATCCCCTGCTATTCTTATCCTTATCTTGTCTAGTTGTGCTCTCAGGTTCCTCATACCGTTGTTTACTTTGGTCAAGTGCTCTGTCTCATTGAATGTCCAGGTTCTCCACACCTGGTCACTTTCATTAGGCTTCCAATACTGATTCACTATAGTTCTCCCTAGCTCCTGGTTATTTCTTTGGAAATCTGTGAACTCAGGCCTTTCCAACTTAGGGATTTGTTGCCATGCATCTTCCCAAAAAATGGTTGTTTTACCATCACAAATTCCCAAAAGCTATGCTCCTGGATAATTTTCCGGTTGTTCCTCGCTAGGTTCCAAATTGGTGAGCCTTCTGGGTTTTTTTTCATTCTGATTAGGTTTTGTAAGTGATGATTTGGAGCGTACTTTTCCTTCCCATTATTGGTCCATGGTAATTTAGGTTCTTTCAGCCATTTCCACCATAATTTAGCACCACAAGCCCAGTTAATCGTGGAAGGGTCTTGCAAGTTCAACCCTCCCAGATGTTTAGGTTTACACAGTTTGTTCCACACTATGAGTGACCATTTCTTCTTCTCTGAATTACCTGACCAGAAAAAGGTCCTTTGGATTACCCTTATCTTTTGCAGTGCACCCTTGGGAGCTGGATGGAGAGCATATATTGAGGAATGGCCTGGAGGACTGCTTTGGTTAAGACCAATCTTCCTACGAAGTTTAGGGCCCTGTGGGTCCAATGATGACATCTTTTCTCCAGGCTTGCCAAAATCTTTTCCTAGTGTGTTTTTTGCCAAGGCTTGTCAGTTAACGAAGCTCCTAGATATCTTGAGGGGAGGCTACTCCTTCGGAAGCCTAGAATGGAGGAAGCGTTTTTTTGCACAACTAAATGAGTATTGAAAAGGAAGATAGAAGATTTTGATAGATTTAGTTCCATACCTGAGGCCTTGCTAAAGAGATTGAGAATCCTTTTGTAGCCCAAGGTTTCTTTGACTGAGGGAGTACCATGGAACATCGTATCGTCAACAAATTGTTTGGTGGGTAGTTGCTGGAGTTGAGGGCAGGGGCTGAAGTCCTTTAATAACTCCTTCCTCTTTAGCTTTACGAATAAGTCTGCTTAAACCTTCCATTAAAATCATGAAAAGGAAGGGGGATAATAGATCCCCCTGTCGAAGACCTTGCAAAGGAGAGAATTGGGTAGAAGGGGATCCATTCACCAGAATTGAAAATCTAGTAGATTTGACCAAAGCTAGTATCCACACTATCCATTGTTCAGCAAAGCCAAAGGCTCTCAAAATCGCTTCCAGATAATGCCAGTTAACCTTGTCATACGCCTTTGATAGATCTAGTTGCATCAACATACCTGTTTTCTTCCGAGTTTGAAGTGTGTGAATCATCTCTTGTGCTAGTAAGATGTTGTCGAGTATCTGTCTCCCCTCTACATAGCCTGATTGCTCTTTTGAGATAATGCTTGGAAGTATGGATTTCAATCTATTGGCTATTACTTTGGAAATAATGTTGTATACGACATTGCATAGTGCTATTGGACGAAACTTTGAAGGAGTGTTAGTTTCCTCCTCGTTTGGAATCAGGGCAAGGAAGGTGGAATTGAGGAAGAGCATTTGTCCCAGTTACTGTAATGCCTCATTGTTGGTTCTATGTCCTCTCTTTTTACAGTGTTTGGAGCTTGTGGAGGTTTGATGCAAACCCTGTGTCTGGACCCCAAACCCTTTAGCTGTGCCCAAGCTTTTGCTCTGCAGTTCCATCTCTTCTCTTTGTCGTGCTATGATTATGTCATTAATTCTTTTTACTTCCTCTTCTGATATGTGTTCAATTCCCTTCTTTTTCCAGTTTTCTACCATGTTTGGTAGATCCACACCCCCTTGCTCTAGTATATCATGGCGTTCAATGTCTTCGCTTCCGATTTAATTAATGAACATTTCTGGGTCTTATTCAACATCCTCTATTGTTTCTTGAACCTGGAGTATTATGCTCAAAGGATTCACCTCCGGTTTTTTTATTTTTGGCCCTGTTGTAGATTTGCTTATTGTTGTAGCTTTTTGTTCTTTAATATTGTCCTCTGATTCTGTTTCAGTTTCCAAGATTTCAAAAACATTACTTATGTTACCTTGTGAAGTGCTTGCCTTGGTTTGGCGTTTTCTATTTGCTCTCTGTTTAGCTTTCGGTTTGGTGAAGATTTCCTTGTTCTTCTCTTCTTTGCCATCCTTGTGATCTCCTACTACTTTGTTTAGTGGGCATTCCCTGATTAAATGACCATACTCATGACATTTTCTACAACGGAATGGGATTTGCTCATAATCTATGGCTTGGAAATAATCCTCGTCCCTGTATTCCAGCCATAGGCCCTCATGCAAAGCTCCCGACACATCCATTTCCACACAGATTCTGGCACATGAGATATACCTTTTTTGCAAAGTCGTTTTTGAGGCTTTGATGAAGGTCCCTAGCTTATTACCTATTTTTTCTAGCGCTGCATGTCCCCAATAATCAATTGGTAGGGAAAAAAGGCATATCCACACTAGTACTTGCTGGAAGGTTTCCTTTTTTGGTACAAAGTTGGATTTCCATGGCCTTATGTAAAGGCCCGTAGAGGCAAAGAAATAAGGCCCTCCATCGAATATCCTATCCTTATCTTCTAAATTTGAGGAAACAACAGTAAAAAAACCTTTAGCTCCCAAGTACAGTCTCACATCACCTCTGGGTTTCCACTATTGCTTTATCCATTGACACAACGCGTGTTCTGTTGGCCAAAAACCCATGGACCTGCAGATCACTGCATGTTCAACCATATGATCCCAGTATGCCTGAATCTCCGAGTCAGATATCACAACCCTTAGGGTTCTTGCAGCTTTGGGTTTACACAGACCCTGGTTTTTCTTTCTGTTGGGTGTTGGCATCGCTCCCCCTTGTTCCTCTTTATCCTGATTCAGAACCTCTTCCTCTGCTCTTGCTTGCTCCTTTCCCTGTTTGTTTTCATGAGCGGAATGTGCTTGTGTTGGATTCTCTCTGGTTCTACTTTCTGTTCTTTTATTGTCATCCTTTTCTTACAGTTTTTTAGTGTTATTCCCTTCATTGCCCATATTGCCTTTCCTCCCTTTGCTAGTCATATCTTCCTTATTTGACTTTTCGTAACCTGCTCTCTGCACCCGTTCCCGTGCTGTCAGCCTATTCATCATTATTTGTTTGTAAGATGGGGTCCCAATGGACCCTACGTTTTCCATTTGTCGGGTCAGAGTTTGTCCTCTTCTATGGAGCTCTACCGATATGGCCCTGTTCTTCTCCAGAATTTCAGATTTGTAGATTATTGTTAATAGTGGATGCATTTGAATTAAAATTATGCAAAAACTAGAGTAAACACACAAGGTATGACCCAGGAAACCTTTTCAAAAAAAATGCAGCACGAAGGTGAGGTCGCTCTACTCTCTTTCTCTGAATAGAAATGGTTCGTGAGTACAAAGAGGTATGGTCTATGGATTTTGGCTATTATAGTGCACAAATGTTCTCTTTGTGCTCTATGGCCTATCTATCTAGGCTATTTTTTTGCTCAACTATGGAAGAATTAATTTGAAAGGATGAAACTCCTTTCCTCCTAGTCGCCCAATTATAATACAAAGCATTGTTAGGTTTGATTATCTCAACTCATAATCATAGTTACAATATAGGCTCTTTTAGAGTCTCCTACACCATAATTACATGCTTAGCCCTTTTTCATGAATAATGGGCGCTGATGTGACATCCTTGGGAAAAGAGGAAGGTCAATTTCTGAGTGTTGCCTATCTATCTAGGCTATTTTTTTGCTTAACTATGCAAGAAATTCATTAGAATAGATGAAACTCCTTTTCTTCCTAATGGCTACCCGTCGTTAGGTTTGATTATCTCAACTCATAACCATACTCACAATATAGACTCTTTTAGAGTATCCTACATCATAATTAGGTGGTTAGCCCTTTTTCATGAATAATGGGGTCTGATGTGACATCCTTGTGAAAACATGAAGGTAAATTACTAAGTGGCATAACTTTCCCACACAAACTCCTATTCTCCCGATTCTTGCACCATTGGAAATGTGTCTTTGTATAGAATAAGGAAAATATGTGCAGCATTAAAGCGCAAAAGTTTATCTTCCAAAAAAATATTTTTCTCTGTCTCAAAATGCTTTAAGAAGGTTTTAGACTCAGATTTTCTAAACTAAGTCTTGCTAGTAAAAATAGGCTTGAAAATTCCACCCTTTTTCACTCTGAAAACATCAAAATAGATGACAAATAATATAATGATTCAACCTCAATCAATATATAAAATAAAATAAATTGAATTGAAATAAATGATAATAAATACAAATAATTTATTTTTATTAATTAATATTTTAAGTATATGTATTGGGATAACAACTTAAATATATGATGAATTTTATTGTGATAACCCTGACAAAAAATCCAATAACATCTCAAGATGGGATAGTAGCATCAGTGTAATTTAAATGGACAGAGAAGAAATGACCAAGAAAAAGGAAAATGGAACAAATTCTTCAACTAAAACAAAAAGGAGCATATTTTTTTATCTAAAATAAATTTTGCTGACCTCTATTAAAATAACCATATGGGCTCCAACGAATTAGGAAATATATTGTAAAGATAAGTTCTGTTGGTGACCTGTTATTAAAAAATGATGGTGATGATAAGCCAGAAGGCAAGACAGAACATAAGTTTGGGAAATCACTTCTTAACTTTGCAACAGCTCAATAATTAGGAAAGTGATACAGTAGTAAATGTAGCCATATGAGAAATCTTGAGACCCTGCATTACACTGGTGGAATTATTACTCTGTAGGATTGAAAAATGACATGCGGATTAGTGAGCTACAACAACTTGTTACTGCTCTGTAATCTCAATGACACATGAACCAATACGATCTTAGTAATCTGAAGATTTGGCAAAGACTATTTCTGTAGGGTCAATTGTTTAAACCCCATTCCTCAACAAATTGTCTCTTTGGTTCTAAACAAACTATGACAACTCAGTGGTGACATTTAACAAATGTATTTTGTTGACATTGCTGGAAAATCTCATAATGAAATCTGACATCTTTGTCTCCATGTTAGTGTCTATTAGTAATAAGACAAAATTTCTGGTCATGCTTGTCCCAAGATTGCTGTGCATTGTTTGCATCGGCCCAAACCTCATAAACCAGGTTGTTTTTTTTGTCTCAGACAATCATTATCAATATATACATCTTAATAATAAAATTTCAGTGTTAGCTGTTTTTAAATTTAGATTATAGATTTTGTGTATAGAAGGGATACGTGCAAAATTTACCAAGCAAATGGTTTTACTGCATATCTATTAGATGTACAGAATCTGCAATCAAACATTAAAATCCTCATTCATATATTTTTTTACAAGAAAAAATTATTGTTTGTTGTTGTTAAAATTGATTGCGATACCTGCGCTAACATGCAATCATATGCGCCTAAAGAGGCTCCTAAGATTTCTTAGGAATTAAGTTTTGATGCAGAAAGATGATGTCAGATTTATCTGTTTACTCTAGAGACTAAAATCTTTTTTGTCAAAACGGAGAAGGTACCCGGCCTAAATCTTTTGTTTCCAAAAATAAAGAAGGTGATAACTCAAACACACACGCTCATAATTCTGAGCCTACAAATATTTTCGAAATGATTCCATTGGGAGAATCTAAAACAGATGAAGAAAAAGAATGGATTACACTAAGGATGATCAAATATATCCCCATAATGATTCTAAATATTTGACATATTATAAGACATTTTAATGAAGCAACCCTTTAGAAAATTCACTTTGTTGTACATCTTCAAAATATTATCTATATTTGGATAGTGAATTTAACCAATATTTGTAAACTTGATGGACAGGAATAAAGTCAAGCAATCAAATCCCATCATATGTATAAAATGTTGCAAATTTGTGCTTCTATATATATACTTAACAAAATAACCAAAAATTGTAATGTAGAAGTTCACAATTTTTTATCTTAGTTTTGACCATGAGTCACACTTGGTTCAAAAATGAGTAGAGTCAACAATCTGAATATGATTTTTTACAGAATGATTTTCTTGAATATAATATAAATCACAGAAACCTAAATTCAAATACAAATTTGTTTCAATTTTGTTAAAATTTCTGGTTTTTAAAATCAGATTTTTCATACAAAATCACAGGTTAATACAATAAACTTGCATGTGAATATTGGTGAAGAAAATGGCCATGCAGTTTTATTAGTGAGGCCAGAATATTGGTGAATAAATTGTGGAAACAATATTTGTACATACATGACATTGGTCTTTGAGAGCTATTCATGTATATCTGTTAGATTTTCACACTCCACTGGGAATCAATCATGTGGACTAACCGCCATTCTGAGATCCACCCTAAGACCACTTTAAAAAGTTAATGATAATGGTTTAAAAGTTTAATAAAGTCTGCAATTTTTGGTGTAACATTTACATAGGTGATAGCCTAGGCCCAGGTTTGACTCCCCTATTTGTGTTTGAGGGGAGTGTTGGATTTTGACAGTCACCTCATTGGGAATGGATCACATGAATTAACCACCACTATATGATCCACGGTGAGACCACTTAAGAAAGGTAATGATTACAATAGCTTTGGATACCACCACTATATGATCCACCATGAGACCACTTAAGAAAGGTAATGATTACAATAGCTTTGGATTTGTGAAAACTGAGAGGGTGTTGGATTTTGACACTCACCTCATTAGGAATCGATCACTTGGACTAACCACCACTATAGGATACCACTTAAGAAAGGTAATGATTACAATAGCTTTGGATTTGTGAAAATTGAGGGGGTGTTGGATTTTCAGGCTCACCTCATTAGGAATCGATCATGTGAACCAACCACCACTATGGGATCCACATTGAGACCACTTACTAAAGGTAATGATTACAATATCTTTGGATTTGTGAAAATTGAGGGTGTGTTGGATTTTGACACTCACCTCATTGGGAGTGGATCACTTGCACTAACCCCCACTATGGGATCCACCCCTAGACCACTTAAGAAAGGTAATGATTACAATAACTTTGGATTTGTGAAAATTGAGCGGGCATTGGATTTTGACACTGACCTCATTTGGAATTGATCAAGTGGACTAACCACCACTATGAGATCCACCCTAACCACCACTATGAGATCCACCCTGAGACCACTTAAGGTAATGATTACAATAGCTTTGGATCTGTGAAAATGGTCTAGTATTGAATATTTATCAGATATAGTTTATAGTGGGCTAAAGAGGTTTGGATAGATCCCAACATCATGGAGCTCGGTGAATTGAAGCTAGAAAAATCTCAATAGGTTTGTCATACTTCGAAATTTCTCAATTTTTCTGCTTCACCATCTTTAGAAAATACAAGTTTTTTTTTAGATCATTGGGCATGAATATTATTGAGGGGAGAAGCTCATTCTATAGCCCAGTATGATGTGTAGGAATGTCAGTCTGTCATCAAAATTGAAATTTTTCTCATGACAACCTAAAACTTTTTTAAAAAGAAATCTAAAATTAAAAAAAAAAAACTATACCAAACATTTAAATAATAAAACCTCATAAAAAAAATTATAGGTGAAGAAATTGGATCCGTCTCTACTCAAATTAAACCTCTATTTAAGATGGATCTAGGTTGATTGGGAAAACAATGATGGGAAAGGCTTTCCTAAAACATTTTAAGTCAATTTCTGTTTCAGAAAATTTCACAATCACTTGCATTATTAACAAAATTTAGTCAATTTCTACTTCGGTTTCAGAAATCTCCATTATCACCTTTATTGACAACCAGATTTTAGAACAAGATTTTCAACAATGAAATCATGGTGAAACCGATACTTTCCAAAATTCAAACGGAATGTCAACCATATTCACACTGAAAGTTAACGAACTCGAACTCAAGGTCAACAATATTTACAGAGAAGGTTAACATGTTGGGCTTTTCTTCGAGAACTCTCTGAATGATGTGCGCTTCCTCGTGGCCTTTTTCATTGGAGATTTCATATCGTTCGGGCTGGTGTTTTTTGATGATCACATTACATGCACTTTAGGATTTGCTCTTTAAACTTTAGTGAGACGTTCTTCGGGTTTAAGTGAACAATTTACTATTTTATTTTATTACATGTTAATTAATAATTTGGTATTTTATTTTGTTATATTTATCAATGGCATTAAAAAAAATGGCATTTGCTTTATTTATACAAAATAATATTAGAATATATTGTCTATTTTAATATTATGATTTATCACATATATGTTTAGAGTGGTTGATTAAAAAATGCTTCGAACCATTAAAATAATTACATTGTTTCTATTAAAAATAAAATTGTTGAGTTGAGGTTTTCTGTGATCCATATCAAGATTGAGGTAAATCATATGATAGAATAATTGTGGATGTGTTTCTAACCAACAAGTGTGGTTCATCGTGACAAATTTAAGATCATGACTACATATTAAATAGGGAGAGCAAATCATCCAACTGCTTGACTAAAAAAGACTATATTAGGAAAGACCTCCTAAACGGCTAAGAATGACCAAGAATGGTTAGTTTTGACTATTCAACATGTTTAATAAAATAATATTATTATGTTAAAATATTATTTTAATATTTATCATGAGTTATTTAGGTGAAAAGATAATAATATTTAATAATAATATTAGGGAATATTATACTAAAAATGCTAGAAATCATATATCTAGAGATACTCATTGTTAGTAATAGAAGGAATTAATAATAATTAAAATAAATATTATACTATTATTATATAATGTCATAGTATTCAATTTAATATTAATATCTAGTGTAACTAATTAATATAAATCTAATAAAACGGAACAAATAACAATAGATCTATATATATATTAAATGTTATATGAAATATACTAGATCATTCAGATTAGTATTATTATCATTGTTATTATTATATTTATTATTATTAATATTGGAATTAAAGGTACTATTTGTTTGTGATAATGGTATTATTCTTACTATTACTCGTTAGGGTATCAATATATTAGTATTCTAATTCCAGGGAATTTAGTAATAGTAAGGATTTATTATATTGTTATTAATAGTGTAATAGTGTTGTAATAATAGTATTCTATTAAGGGATGGGTAACTAACCAACATTGATTTATTAGAAAACCCATCTACATAAATTTGTAATTTAAATATCTTATGCTATATATAGTTTAACCCTATAAGAAAGGAATGAAAAGAAATCAAGGAAGAATTTCCAAAGAGGATCAAAGAACTATGGCTAAAGAAAGAGGGTTAAAGGATATCAAGGGGATATCCCAGGAACAAGATATTAAAAGAGGGAGGGGAGGAAGGGGAGGAAATTACAAGGAGGTGATGGCCGGGAGCCAACAACCACTGATCTTCTGACCGTCATCTCTATTGAGATTGCTTGTCCTTCTCTCAATCTCAATGGCTTCCCTAAATTTTCGATGGAGGAACTACAGAACTCTAGCAATAACATCGACATCCTCAATACAGACATGATCTGCTAGTGCGAAAGACTTAGTTCTCCTATGCTTAAGATCCACTGCATGCTCACTAATCCTTTGATTAATAGAGCGTCAAGTCTCACCAATATAGGGTGTCCCATAGAAATAATATTTTAACATAATAATATTATTTAATTAAACATGTTGAATAGTCAAATCTAAGCATTCTTGGTCATTCTTAGCCGTTTAGTAGGTCTATCCTAATATAGCCGTTTTTAGTCAAACCTAGCTGTTGGATGATCTGCTCTCCCTATTTAATATGCAACCATGATTTGGTTCTTCAACTTGTCCTGACGATGAATGATGCTAGTTGGTTCGATAATTATTGTATCATGTAATTTACGTCGAAAAACGTTTCTCAAAAATAAAATTGTTAATGATAATGTGAAGTGCTCGAAACCATTAAAATAATTACATTGTTTCTATTAAAAATAAAATTGTTAAAGATAATTTGTTTGAAGCCTCAATATCTGATATTTTCTAATGTGGTTTGATAAATGCTGATAGGCTTATGTCAACCACATTAATAAATATTATGGCTATTTTTTTAAACACCAACTATTTAATAATAAATAATAATAATAATAATTAATTAAATTAATGTTAATAATATATAATAATATTATATTATCCATTATAATAATTATTATAATAATATACAATATAATTATTATTATTATAAGAATAATATAATTAATATTATTTATAAATAATAAAAACATAATAGCTATTATATTTATTTATTTATTTTTTGAATAAAGACTATTTCTATTAAAAAAGAGAAAAATATTTACAGAGAGGTTTAAACCTCAGAGGAGGCTGAAGCCATCCAGCAACTTGAGACCTTGAGATACGTATACCCCTGTAGGAACACTCCCAGGGTTGAGAGAACTCATGAACATGTTTTTCAGATCCTTACAGACAGTAGCGCGAATCTAAGAGGTGATCCTCATTACAAAACAATCCAAAACTGTGGCTTTACGAATAGCCCTGATAACCCAATACCCAGATACAAAATTTTAACACAAAAAAATGGCTTTCTAAGCCATGACCTGATGCTCAACATAGAACTATAATGGTTGATAGTGAAATCCGACCAGGACATGACACAGGACCTGATTGACATAAACCATAAACACATAACAAAATGATATAAAGATCGAAAGGGAAAATGCCAATAGAATGCGTGGTACCAAGGCAATCAAACATGATGCGGAGAGTCTGGAGCATCCTTATCCATCTAGCGAGGAAAGCCCATACACATGTCTACCGCATTGTCCCTATCTCCCATGTTGCTGCCACCTGGAGGAGCTACCAAAATCCGAATGCCACCAGAGGGTTGCGCCGACTCGGTCGAAGGCGAATTGCGCTCAACAGAATCACCTGGCGACATTCCCGCTTCCTGCATATCATCCCCTTTGTAAACCGTTCCAGCCAAGTCTTCCTAAAACACACTGTCATTCTGGGATTGCGACGAAGAGGTTTGGACGGAGCTACGGGACATATCCTCTTCCTCAGCCAAAATAACCGTAATGTTGGCAGAGATAATTGGTCTATTAAGCGGACTATGAAATTTGAACCGGGTCATCTGAAAGGAGTTGTGCGGAATGGGACGGCCATGAACAGAGGTCAGGGAAGTCGTGGCTAACAGAGTGATGTTCTAGGGGTGGACTGCACACTACCATGCCTGCCACTGGTGCCTCCACGATGAGGAACAGCACGACGACGCACCATTATCAGTAAGCTAGGGAAACCGGAGAAGGGGGTTAAACAAGACCAAGTATGGGCAAACCACGTGAAAAGCAGGCTCTAGACAGGCCTTCCAGCTATCACAGCAAAGTAGGGATGCGGAGAAGAAGGCAGACAGGTATGGAGAGACCCGATGAGAATGATAACCCAAACCAGAACCTGAGCCATGTTTAAACCACCCTGCGCCGGGTCTCGAACAGCGTGCATTCATTGTCGAATGCATAACAATCCTGTACTTGCCCCTGAGAACATTCATATCGATTGCGTTGAGGTTGTGGGAGCCGTGCACCACTCGCCAGGTGTGAAGCCAGCTGCCGGCGGAGAGTTAACTCACCGTAAATGCGCCTCGAGAGCGCCCGCATCCGGGTATAATAGCTATTATATTAATAAATAAAATCATTACTATTATTTATTTTACTATTATAATATATATTATGATTATTATTATATATATTAATATAACAATAATATAAAAATACATATAATACACAATTATATTCAATTATTAACTATAATAATAATCTTAGCTCATATAACAACCATGACCAATAATACTTAGCAATTGGTAATAAGTGCATTATATCTGTAATTTTCTAAGAGACCCACTCATTATGATAATTTATAACTGTATAAATAATAACAACGATATTTTTATATATTTATATATTTTATGATTTTTATTAATATTATTTATAATAATACAATCTTCATAATACCATAATAATATATAATAATAATAATAATAATAATGAATAATCATTATTAATTATCAATTATTATCATCTTTAGGATTTATTAATTCAACCATGTTTATTTTAGTATTTTAATATCTATCTTAGGGTTTGTATACATTGGGTTTATAATATTAGTCTCTTTTGTTTATTATTACTCAACACATTAATACTAAAATCCCAGGGGATTATAAATTAAAGGGAATAATATTAGACAAAAGGGATTAATATTATAAACCCAAGGAATTAGTGAACCCAACGGTTAAATATTAAAAACCTAAAGGATCAAGAAGTGCAAGGTATTGATATAACAAGCACAAGAGATTAATAAAGATGACCATGATTGATATTATACACCCAAGTTAATATTAAACCAAAATGATTAATACTAAAGCCCCAAGGGATTATGAACCCAAGGAAATAATATTAAACCTAAGAGACTAATACTATAAACCCAACATTGGTAAACCATAATATAAATATTAGAAATACTAAAATAAACATGATTTATTTTCATTGTGAGACAATCATTGTCACAATGTGACATTCAACCATGGATGACCATGTTTGTCTATGATTGACAATAGTTTACCATGATCGATATTATAAATGTAAGGGAAGAATAAACCCAAGGGATTGATATTATAAACCAAAAAGAATAATAAAACTAAGGGATTAATACTAAAACCCCAAGGGATTATGAACCCAAGGGAATAATATTAAACCCATGGGACTAGTATTATAAACTCAACATTGTTAAACCCAAATATAAACACTACAAACACTAAAATAAACATGGTTTATTTTGATGGTGAGACAATCGTTGTCACAATGCGACATTCAAACATGGTTGACCATGATTGATATTCTTAACACAAAGGAATAATAAAACAAAGGGATTAATACTAAAACCCCAAGGGATTATGAACCAAAGGGAATAATATTAAACCCATGAGACTAATATTATAAACCCAACATTGACAAAACCAAATATAAATACTACAAAAACTAAACCCAAGTTAATAATAAACCCAACGGATTAATAATAAAACCCCAAGGGATTATGAACCCATGGAAATAATATTAAAACCAAGGGATTAATATTATGAACCCAACACTGGTAAACCCTAATATAAATATTAGAAAGACTAAAATAAACATGGTTTATTTTCATGGTGATACAATCCATGCCACAATGTGACATTCAACCATGGTTGACCATGGTTGTCTATGATTGACAATGGTTGGCCATTATCAATATTATAAACCTAAGGGAATAATAAACCCAAGGGATTAATATTATAAACCTAAAGGAATAATAAAACTAAGGGATTAATACTAAAACCCCAAGGGATTATGAACCGAAGGGAATAATACTAAACACATGGGACTAATATTATAAACCCAACATTGTTAAACCCAAATATAAACACTGAAAAAAACACAAAAATAAACATGGTTTATTTTGATGGTAAGACAATTGTTGTCACAATGTGACATTCAAGCATGGTTAACCATGGTTTTCTATGATTGACAATGGTTGACAATGATAGAGCAATATTTGTCGAAATGGGACATTTAACCATGGGACTAATATGGTAAACCCAAATATAAATATTACAAACACTAAAATAAATGTGGTTTATTTTCATGGTGAGACAATGTTTGTCAAAATGCGACATTCAACCATGGAACTAATATTATAAACCCAACATTGGTAAACCCAAATATAAATACTACAAACACCAAAAATAAACATGATTTATTTTGATGGTGATACAATCCTAGTCACAATGTGACATTCAACCATGGTTAACCATGATTGATATTATAAACCTAAGGGAATAATAAACCCAAGGGATTGATATTATAAACCCAAATGAATAATAAACCCAAGGGACTAATATTATAAACCCAACATTTGTAAACCCAAATATAAATACTACAAAGATTAAAATAAACATGATTTATTTTCATGGTGAGACAATCCTTGTCACAATGTGACATTCAACCATGGTGGACCATGGTTGGCTATGATTGACAACAGTTGACCATGATTGATATTATAAATATAAGAGAATAATAAACCCAAGGGATTGATATTATAAACATAAGGTAATAATAAACCCAAGGGACTAATATTACAAACCCAACATTTGTAAATCACAATAATAACAATTATAATCATAATAATAATAATCACAAATATATTGGATTTATTATTATTATTAGGCTTTATTAATTCAACCATGTTTATTTTAGTATTTTTAATATATATCTTAGGGTTTGTATACATTGGGTTTATAATATTAGTCCCTTTCGTTTATTATTACCCAAAGGGATTAACACTAAAATCCCAACGCATTATGAACCAAATTGAATAATATTAAACAAAAAATATTAATATTATAAACCCAATGAACTAATAAACCCAATCGTTTAATATTATAAATCCAAGGAATTAATGAACCCAACGGATAAATATTAAAACCCTAAGGGATCAAGAAGTGCAAGGGATTGATATTACAAACATAAGAGATTAATAAAGATGACCATGATTGATATTATAAACCCAAGTTAATAATAAATTCAAAGGATTAATACTAAAACCCAAAGGGATTATGAGCCCAAAGAAATAATATAAAACCCAACAGACTAATATTATAAACTCAACATTGGTAAACCCTAATATAATTATTAGAAAGACTAAAATAAACACGGTTTATTTTCATGGTGAGACAATCCTTGTCACAATGTGACATTCAATCATTGTTGACCATGGTTTTTTATGATTGACAATGGTTAACCATGATCAATATTATAAACCTAAGAGAATAATAAACCCAAGGGATTGATATTATAAACCTAAAGTCATAATAAAACTCAGTGATTAATACTAAAACCCCAAGGGATTATGAAACCAAGGGAATAATATTAAGCCCTTGGGACTAATATTATAAACCCAACATTGTTAAACCCAAATATAAACACTAAAATAAACATGGTTTATTTTGATGGTGAGACAATCGTTGTCACAATGTGACATTCAAACAAGGTTGACCATGGTTTGCTATGATTGACAATGGTTGACCATGATTGGTATTCTAAACCCAAAGGAATAATAAAACGAAGGGATTAATAGTAAAACCCCAAGGGATTATGATCCGAAGGGAAAAATATTAAACCCATGGGACTAATATGTTGGCATTATGATGCATGTATTATACTTGATGGCAACCCACTTGTAGCAGTACATCTCACTTGTATATGGTAACTAGATGAATCTACATAAATAGATGAATCTACGAGAGAGATATCAGATGTGACAAAATGCATGGCAGTTGTGCTTATGGATGTGAAAAAATGCAGAGTAGTTCAAAGGAATCATTTCAAAAGTAATATGGCAAATTACAGTGTAACAGGTCTATTCAGAGGTAACAGGGCATTGGCACAAAAGAATAGGAAGATGGAACTAAGGTCTACTGATTAGAATAAAGAAGGTAAAAGAACAGGTTAATGTAAAGTAGTTTAAGAAGTATACATAGGTCCACTTGTTAAAAAAAATGTATATACGCTGGTCCACAGAACAAAAAGAGTGTATACGTATACACGCACTCCCACAAGAGGAAAAACGCGTACATGTTGGAAAACCAAGGTTTTGGTCTGAGGTATTTGGTCCAATGTTGACACCTAATCCGAAATGGATGGGTGAACTGGACAGTCATCCAGAAGATGAACTGATCCGTCATATTTATGTATATAAATGTATGTTACCTAATGAATAAAATAATCAGTTTTCTCTCGTTCATTCATTCTGGAGTTACCCTGGCTTGACATGGTATCAGAGCATAGGTCCCAGAAATAGTTGTAACTCCTGCCTGAGAGCTGCTCAGTCTCTGACATCCCTGAAATAGCTGAAGACTGCCGCTGCCTGAAGACTGCCGTTGCTTGGAGACTGCCGCTGCCTGCAACGCCTGGAAATTCAATACGTTGAAACGCCTGGATTGGTAACGTATGGCTGTTATTGAAACGCCTTGCTTATTGAAACGCCTTGCTCATTGAAACGCCTTGCTTATTGAGTACGCAGCCGAACTGAGACTGGACGCATTTTTTAATTAGAGCTCTCTCCTTCCATTGGTTCTTCCCTAGTTTCCCAAGGCTTTAACTCTCACAAGTGTTCTTCCTGCGTGCGCTCGGTTAGGTGCTCTCCGGTAAGCCGAGGAGATCCATGGTCGTATAATTCTAAATTCCTTTGATTCAGATGTTTTTGTGAGCAACGCTCTCATCGATATCTATGCCAAACATGGAGATGCGGGGTAATTCGTTCTGTTCGGAAGATGTGCAGATCACAAGCTAGTGCCCTGAGGCCGTGCTTCAAACTGCTCCTTGCTTTCTGTTGCGGATTGATATTTATTCATTGCTATTTGTTGCGACAGTCAAAACATTTGCTATCAGTGAAACGAAATTTCGTATCATAGTTGCTGTTAAGAGTGCGATTTGAACACATGCCCTATCGAACCAGAACCCTAATCTGAAGCCCTATCGAACTATGAATTTCGTATCATAGTTGCTGTTGGGGAGGGATGTAAGAGAACAATAATACTTTTTGTTTAAATCTGGTGTTTTCGATGCTTTTCTGTCCAGGATACTTGTCACAGTGTGCGATTTTAAGCTGAAATATATATATGGTGAGCAGAATTTTAAATGATATATATGGTGATTTTAAGCTGAGATATATATATGGTGAGTAGAATTTTAAATGATATATATGGTGGTTTTAAGCTGAGATATATATATGGTGAGCAGAATTTTAATGATTTTTTCTCCATAGCAAAATCATTTTTTTAAAAAGCAGCGGAAGTTCTTTTAAGAGTAATTTTTTTTCCATCAGAAGTATATATCAGCAAAAGTTTTTATATCAGCAGAAGTAACCTTTTACAGAATGCATTCAATCATCTCTATGATAGGAATAGTTCTCACTGGCAAGGAGAACTATCCTGACTGGTCCAGGATGGTACAACACACCCTCATCTTCAATGAGCTGTGGAAAGGAGTGTGTGTCAGAGAAGGAGACAGTGACCCAGAAAAGCCTACATCAGACAAAGAGCTCGCCATCTGGGAAAACAAGAACAGCAAAGCGTATGCATTAATCGCAGCATCTGTAAATAAGGAGGCG
>APFE031635632.1:0-15663 GCA_000404065.3 Pinus taeda | reverse complement strand
GTTATGCTCTCGCATTTTTTATTTTCTTGTGATTTAGAATTCATATGCAGGTAATTTCTGTACGGGGTTAAAACCTACACAAATTTTATCAAATGGATGTAAATTCAACATTTTTTAATGGAGAAATACAATAAGAAGTCTACATTGAGCACCCAGAAGATTTCATCTATCATAAGACAAGGATTGTGTGTAGACTAGCTAAATCTCGTTATCATTTGAAACATGAACCGATGGCATGACATTCTAGATTGGATAACTATCTTTAGTAGAAACATTTCAAAAGAGGTGAAAAAATAGTGAAATTTACTTTAAGATTGAGAAAGATAACATGTTGATTATGGTTGTCTATTTAAATGACATAATTTTTGGAAGTAATGTTGATTTTATGAGCAAAACTTTTGTACCCAACATGTAGAAGGAATTGGAAATGTCAATGCTAGGGAAATTATCTTTCTTTCTTGGCTTTCAGGTCCATCAAACATAAAAAGGTATCTTTATCTATCAGACCTAATAACTTAAGGAAATGTTAAAGAAGTTTGGTATGGAAAATTGTGCATCTGTGAGCACTTTTATGGCAATAGGATACAAACTTAGTAAGGATGGTGAATCTCTAGAAGTGAACCAGACCATGTACAAGTCCATGATTGGTAGATTCTTTATCTAATAACATCAAGACTGAATATCATGCAAGTAGTAGGTTTGGTAGGGATATTTTAGTCAAGCCCAAAGGGATCTCATGTGAATGCAACTAAAAGAATATTTAGATATTTGCAAGGTACCATAGATTATGGTTAGTGGTATCCAAAGTGATCAACCCTTACACTCAAATCTTATATAAATCTATACTAGGTTGAAAGTATTCATTATTAAAATAACACCAATGGAGGAGCCTTCCTTATAGGTATTTGTCTGCTTTCCCAGTTCAACAAGAAACGAACATAAATTTCTCTATCCACTGCTGAAGCAAAATATATTGCAGCAACTTCATGTTATACCTAATTCCTATGGATGAACGAAAACCTTAAGGATATTCAATAGAACAATTATCTTCTTGTACCCATCATGTATGACAATGACAACGCCATCAACATCTCAAAAAACCTTGTTATGAATTTTGAAATGAAGCACATACCTATAAAGTACCATTGTCTTTGAGGACGAGCTGTTGATCATACATTCATATTAGAATACATTCCAACAAAAGAATAAATTGGAGATATGTTTACCAAACCTTTACCAAGAGAAATATTTGAATATCTCAAATAGAAAATGAGAGTAGTGCCTTTATCACAGGGAGGAATGGACATTGATCTCAGCAAAGGAATATGTTGTGATAGGGGGAGTATGGCTGCAACAAACATGAATGGAAGTTTTCACAAAGTAAGAGCCCATCAACATGGGGAGCAAATCCACATGTTAGAAAATTATATATTTCAGAGCAATGGAACACATAAAATACATTGCAAGAATATAAACAAAAAAAAACACATCAAACAAGAGAGACACAAGTATACGTGTTTCACCCAGTTTGGGCTACGTCCGTGGAGAAATAGCCAGTCCTTCCCTTTATATTATCCAACAAAATGAAGAGATACAACCTACAACATATCCGTTGTAATTCCCTCTTCTCTCACACAATATCCTCTCTCTCTCTCTCTCAGAATACACATCTACATAGACACAATACAATTCCCTCATAACTTCTACCATCAGATTTCCGCCTAATGAATGGCCCAAATTGACTACGAAATTACAACATTTTACAAGGAAATTTTACATCTATTTTTAGCTTCGGGTCCCCCCTGGCAGCACACATTTATGGGCGGCGTTTCTGCCACATTACGAACTGGGGTCCAATTTTGCGATACCTCTGAATAAAGAAGATAGTCAGGCTCAACACCCAACAATTATCAATAGCTTTAGAAGAATAGTTGTGAAATAAACAATCATTGGTTGAGCAAACATTTGTAGTGCCTAATCAACCTATTTCCCATTAATGTCAAAGGGGGGTAGAAATAAGACATTGTACTAGAAGCATGAGAGAGTTATCCAACAACTTGATAGGGGGAGCTCATCCCATTGCCATCAACGAGAATTAATGTCTAGTGGCATTGCCATCAATGACAAAGGGGGAGATTTTTGGTCAATGTGCTTTCATTGATGGCAACTAATGTCATTGATGTGAAAGGGAGTATAGAAGCCTAAGGATGCTTTGAGTTTATTAAATATATGTTGAGGTTATGTTTCTCAAAAGGTCATGCAAAGGTTATGGTTGGACAATCCTCTTAAAGACCTTTCCAATAGTACATGGAACTTAACATAACTCCAAAATAACAAGGAGAAAGGCCAGATTGAAGATTTTTAGGGTCACAATGTTCATGGTTTTTCATAATGTCAACTACCATATCTCCTCTTCACTAACTCTTGGAAAAGAAAGGGGGCCCAGAAGTCAAGTTTTAATTGTCCAATTTGTTAAGTTGGATGGTTGTAATCGACATTCTCATGAAAGTGCAAGGGATTTAGTCTCATATGTGACAAATTTCATGCTCCCCCTCATTAAACATCAAGTAGGAAGGGGGGGCCTAAAATGAATATCAACCCTTGATCTAGTAAGGCTTTTAAATCAAAATCCATTATAATTCTAAAATTCATTATGGCCAAGGCATAAGTGGTAGTGCCATAGAAATCTCACATCGCACGACATGGGCTTGATGTAGCATAGGACCAATGATGTGGTGATAGGTGGACAATATGAAAACGTCTTAGCACTTAGCAAGCACATACAATGTGACATGTGGGATGCAAAATTGACATGTTTAGGTGGCCAACTGGCCCATTTATGATTGTGGTGTAGGACCACCCAGAGGGTGCCACATGGCACAATGACATCATGTATATGTCAGCTCTAAAATTCCCTCAAATGGTTAAGTTTGTGGTCATATGGATTGGTCACATGGGACAAAAGTTTAAGGTCTTGAGGGCCAAGTGGGTGGAACCAAACACAGTGGTTAAGTGCAAAGTTTGAAATTGAAGGTGGTCCTATGGGTTAAAATAATAGTCCTTAAGGGTGTTGGCATCAGCCTTGGGAAAACATGTATCACCCTTGTCTACATCAGTCAAAGAGAAAAGTACATGACTAATCGATTTGTAATGGTTTATTGTGATATATTTTTGATAGTTTTTGGTCGGCCTTGATCCAATTTTAGCCATAAATATTCTTATCACAGTATATTGGTGTTATTTTGTATCAATTTGATGATTGATTCTGTATTGTTATGTTCTTAATTATGATGAATTGTAGAAATTGTTTAAAATGGTCATCACATTGATTCAACCACCCCCCACCCCCCCTAATTTTTGTAATCATAATTCCTACAGATCCTATACACATTCGAAATCCTTTCTCTTATTGAAGAGTAGTAAACTAGTGAAATAAGTGTAAGGGTTTAAATTCTATATTTTAGGCATCATAATATGACCACCATGGAAGAGGATTCACACTTCCCCATATTCGAGTATATTTACATTTCCAAATGCACCATTTCCTATGATGAATGAAGTGAATAAATTATATAGCTCTAAGAGCTCCATCAAATCAAAATAAATCTTTGATAATGCTACTATAAGATCATTTACCACCTCACTATGTTTATTTTGGGCCCTCTTATTAATTATAAATTTAGCAAGTATGCATCATCATGGTGCTTTGGGTTCATGGCATAAGATAAATAATGAAGAAGGGTATTCTATTATTTCATGTAGTAATGAGTATATATTTTATAGTTCCATATAAAAAGGGTCCTTCTCTTCAATAACATGTTGAATTGTTTCACACAGATGGTTAGTTCCCTCATAAATGTTACCCAACACATGCACATTTGAATCACAAAGTTGTAGTAAATAAAATAATGGCTTATGTATGGAAATAAAATACTCAATTTAACCCCACCAAGCCACATCATAAACGATAAATATAACATAGAGTTTATTTTCAACATTTCTTCGTTTCCATGTTTTCCACTATGGACTAACAACCATGAGAAATTTTGTATCATGCCTATTAATAACTTCATCATTATATAATGGGATGCAAATATAATTTCTAAATCAACTTTTGAGTTTGGAAAATTCTTTATTCAAATATTGTGCTAGTAGATGCTTAGTAATAAAATATGAATTTATCTTGCCTTTCACATGTTTATTTTAATTATCATTTAAAAGTTAATTGAACTTCAGTAATAATGGATTCAAAAGAAAGATTTAAGTTATGAATCACTATAGTGTACAAAAATATGGTCATATCTTGACCCAATAATGGAACCAACTTCTTTTCAAGTTTTCAACATATGTTATGACATGTATAATATTTAAAGGTCTCTTGAACTTGATTTTTTTGAAATGTTTAAAAAATGTATTTTGCATTATTCTCCTCCCTCAAATCATTGAGGGACTCCCTCAAATCATTTATTTCCCTCAAGATCTATGGGCCTAAATGATACAATATGGTAATTTTTACCAATATCATATTATTCATATTAGGCCAATGATAAAAAGTAATAAATAGTCCATTATAATTCCAATCAGTATGAACCAATTCCATAATTCTCTCTACAATAAATCTATCATTGTATAAAAGGTAAATGATCACTTTCTTAAAGTATGGCCATTTGTAACCCTAGAAGCTTCATTAACCTCCATAAGCATATCTTTCCAATATCGACAACACACTACATTGAAGGGTATTCCACATGTTGTTTTAGGTAAAATTTCTTAATGATTTAGGGTGTATCAATGAGACAACAAAGGGAAAATAAATAACTTCTATCATGAATTAGTTGGTTACAAATGTAACTACCAAGAATCATAAAAAGGAAGAAAAATAATGATTAAGTGAATAATGTTCTTTAGGTTCCTTATATGCAATTCTAAATGCTTCTCTAGATTCCATTCCATTCTCTAAGCCTACGTGCACTGCGAATAGACAACCTTGCTTAAACACACATAGTCATTCTAGTATAAATCATGATAATACAACCAATGCTAGCATGGATTTATAGTATATTAATTATGACTAATTATCAAGAAATTAGTTCAACCTCAAAACCATGTCATAAAAACAAAACATTAAACATTAATCCAACTTGAAGAAGGACCAAAACAAGAAAGATCTCCATAAATTTTTTAAGCATGGGAAGAAAATAGAACTTTATACTTGACAAATATTTCTAACACTTTTGTCACCTAAGTTTGGTTTCCTCCTACATGGACCATTTATTTTCTTGTATTCTTCCTACACTCTCCAAAATTAGCATGCCTAAGAAAGCCTTGATGATTTTTTGACCCAAACGAAATTAAAAAATAAAGTCAACACCAAGGAGCTTTGAAGTGAGGAAACAATTAAAATCCACTATAGGTCCTCTAATATTTACTATAGCATAATGTTTCTCAATGATATATTCTTTTTCCTTCTCCTTGTAGTTAACACAGTTTGGGGTGGAATGTATGCCTTGCACAAGTGTACATATCAAATGACTTATTCAAGTATGCATTTAATGCACATTTATTATTTTTAGTTTTTTCTATAAGTACCTATGAGTTTCCTTAAGACAAACCATGGGTGTTCCAAGAGCCTCTCAAATATAACTTGTGAGCATGTCATAAATGTTGGTTACATACCTTTAGAGAGGAAGAACATGGTAAAATCACTAATAAGGTACATCTTGCTAGAGGTGATCCAATGTAAATTATAGACAAAAATCCCCCTAATGTAAGAGGTCAAAGGGGAAGTTGATGGTTGAAATGCATTAAAATAGTGTGGAGAAAAAGACAAGTGAAACTAAAAGGATTCTAGAAAATTAGGGATAAAAAAATATGCCTACAAACAAAAACTAAATTGTCATATAACTCTCTTCTTTGAGGTGGCTACACCATGCCTAGGTGAAAAAAAACATGGTTTTCAATCAAATACATAATGGACCCATGAAGTATATATAGAATGAAAAAACATGGACATAAAATAATACATGGTGGATCCACATCATAAAGGTACCATAGACACAAATAGATACACAATGAATCTAAATATTTGTATATATGAAGAAACAACAAAAACTAGATGAAGGAAAAACTAGTTCTCTAAAAAATACCAATGTCATCTAGATAGTTGGTAGAAAATGCACAACTCAGGCACTAGAAAAGGGGAAATTACTAAGGCCTAAGGTATTTAATCCAATTCCACCAAATGTACAAATTTATAGCATTCAAATAAATTATATAAAGTTGAACCTATGAAAAAATATAAAATCATTGGTCATTGATGTGTACCTTTGACATATAAAAGGAAACCCATTATTAATGTTAACGAACACTATGGTACATAGTGCATTCCAAAAAATATGACTAGATCAAATTACCTAAATCAATTGTATAATCTATATATCATGAGTCATTAATGTACACCCATTGTCAATAGTGAGAGAACTTATCACTAATGATTGCAAACTCTAATGTACTATAAAGCTCTCAAATCTCATTCCTAAGGTGAGATGATGTTAATAGGAAGATATATATTGGAAGAAATTCATTAAGACATCCCCCATTAACCAACATAAGTAGGTATCATTAACATGATATGATTTGAAGGTCTTGGACAATGGCTAAAAAGATCACACCACAAAGTAAGTATTCCCATTGAAATAATCAATAATAAAAATCACAATCAAACACAAAGAATTCCACCAAGAAGGACCAAGGTACAAAATGTATATCACTATGTGAATGAAGGTGTTGTCTTCGAACACATGTGAAACTATTCTATCAAAGATCAAATATGAGATATCACCCACTAAGTACAAGGAAACCTACCAATGATAAAACTAAGTCTCAACATACAACTGACTCTATGACTCTCCCCTAGAGTAAATGTACTATAGTTGATATGTGAAATACTTTGTAATGAGAAGATGATAATGAATCATCAACACTTGTATGAGTAAAAGAACTTATTAATGATAAAAAATGAAGAGAATTTATTACAAGGAATGCCAACATGGATTTTCAAGAAATCTAATAAATAGTCAACTAGGACTAAACACATAGATTGAACATAAGTGTGACACAATGTTGACTTGAGTAGAAATTGACACAAAAGTACCAATGGTATAAACCATTAATGTAAGATGCATTGAGGAAATATCCATACTGATTTCAAGAGTAACCAATTCGAGAATATGAAAATCATTAGTATGGTGTATCTCTTAAAGAAATATTGAAAACTTAAATTGTGAAATATTAATAAAGCATAGGTGCTTTATTCAAGGGAAACGTTATTTGTTTGGTAGTTCATATACTTAAATTATAAATATTTTTCTTATTTTCTACACTCACACACACAGATAATAGAAAATCTTGAAAAGTAATAAAATAATACCACAATAGAATGGAAGATTCAATGTATCAAAGCATGCAATTATGTTCCAGACACACAAAATAGACCTAGGAAAAACAAAGTGAAAAAGGGTATTGGGTAGGAGATGAACACTCATAAGCATGTTCCTTCCAAGGATATAGTTATTTGGAAGGGTACCAAATGAAAATAAGGTTCCACACTATGGAAACCCATCGTAAGAAATTTCTTCCAATAGAATGGTGTAAATTACAAATAGAAAAGGCCTATGCAGCAATAACCAATGAGGTCGACCCTATAAAAAATTTGGTAGAAAAAGTTTTAAATGTATAGTAGCATAAGGAAATCCAAAACCTATATGGAAGATTCATGGTAAACTTGACTAAGTCAAATAATGAATAGATCATGATCCTTAAGAAACTAGGAATCCAACTCAATATCATTCACCTAAGAAGCAACACTACCAATATCATATCTTAGAAAAAAAAAGGTATCTATTAGAAGTTTAAGGTATACGAATATCTTCAACCTTGAAATATTCAATAATATCAATCTTGATTGTAGAGTCTACTTGTGAAGACTCAACTTTTCCACAATCTAAGGATCTATAAGCAAAGAGATCAAACTCAGAAGGAAAACCAAATTTGAAATGACAAATGGTGTTTATAGGAGTAGGCACATCATTACAACATTTTAAGAATCTATAAAAAAATATCAAACTTAGAAACACCAATATTTAATGATCTACAAATAAAGATACCATGCTCAAAATATCATTTTGTGGGTTTAGAAAGAAAATATAAGGATGCATGACTAAATAAATCAAACGCAAAAGAATGACAAACTTATAGCTCAATTACAGAGTCCAAAATATAGGTTGTCAATGTATGAGGATCTCCAATAAAAGATATTAGACTCAAAATGAAAATTAGGACTAGATCTTGTTACAAATGGGGTTAATCTAAGGAGATGGTATTTTGAAAGGATAAAAATATATGAAGGAATCTCAAAATTTAACACAATGTCTAGGAGAGATTCATCTAAACGAAGAAACCCATTCTAGAGAGACTATATATTAGAAATTTTCTTTGACCAACAAGGGGGAGAGTAGGATCCAATGCCCCCATTAAATAAACACTTGGTCAATTGTTGGGACCATATACGAGGAGGGAAATCATGAATGTAGAGTCTCCTTCTTAGAATCAATTGAACACATGGGATATGAGGCCATAGAATTCACCCATTGTGGGGTAGTTTCTACCATAATAATAGAGACAAAAAAAAAACATGGTCTACAACTAGATAGGATAAGGATTAACAAATGTGATTTGATCAATGATAATAATGCTTGCATTGTGACAAAAATGTATCATGCACAAGATTGTAGACACCAAGAGATTCATAGCATACACATAATCATGCCAAAGGATCCTATTGAAGTCTAGTACCCCTTCCATATCTATAACATCAACTAAGACAATATTCCACCTAATGAAATAGGTAACTATGGAATCATCCCCAAGGGTTCACTAGGTGTTCTATCAAAATCTAGTAGCTAAGTTTTAGCTAACACAAGGTTGGTAGAACCTAAACATTTCAGCATATAATGATAAAATACTAATAGAGGCACCTTTATGTACAACACATTGATGAATGGTGCATGAACTAATTTCAACCCTTTTTTGGAAGGGTGTAGATGAATGAATGTGAGACTCAGTTAGACTATTTTTATTAAAGGGGATGATCCTAAGGCTTAGAGAGAGCACGTCCAAAGTGAACAGAGTGCCCCCTTGTCTAGAAGGTTCTAAAATTGTTAGTAAAGAAAAAAAAATTGATGGTATTTAGGGGAAAAACAATATTGAGTGAATATTGCATTGGCTTAACTGCTTCATCCATTAATGGCTAAGGTTAAAAGGGCATAGACTATTCAAGAGTAGAATATATTTGAGTCGAGGACCATACCCTTTGTACCATTGGGAAGGTAGGGCATATAGTATTAAGGTGTCGTCCTTTGAAAATATTACAAGAAAACTTAGGATTTGATCCTATTCATCTAGGTTTATTAATAGTATCAAATCCCCTAGAATTATCTACATTGGTTGTAACTTTCTCTCAATGTGACTTGCATTGATTGGTTGTTTTCCATCAACATGAATTTCATTGGCTAGTACTCCCCCCTTTTCTTTTTTATTCATCCTGTTCATCCTTTTCTTATTCATATTGGAATTTTAGGTACTATTCTAACTAGGGAGGATGACTTTCACTATATGAGGTAGAAGAAGAAGGAAATGCCTTAACTTATGAGGAAAGAAAGGGGTGAAATTTGGTTTGATGTTCCTTAAATAAGGTGCTTACATAGGAAGTTTTGATAGAATTTGGGACATTCAAAGACTATGGAAAAAAACTAGATTGGTACTCTAACAATGAATCTATGGAGATTTAAAGTGGCCATTAGAGGGGTACCAACATTTTCAAACAAAGAAAAAGAGAAACAATATCATTGTGAATGTATCCCTTAGTTATCACCTTCAAGAACATCACCAACAAATTTTATTTTGAAAATAAGAAAATATTTAAGGCTTTCTATAACATCAAAAAATTACAATCAATGTACACCTAAAAAAGAGTATATGATTTAGCCAAGTAAACATACTATTCCAAAAGCCAACCCAAAGTGATTAAGTCTTGAGTCCAACTAGTAAAGAGATGAAAGAATGAATTTTCAAAATCAATGTGTGATGATGAGGGACTACGTCAAAACAAAAAAGGTGCGAGAGATAATTATAGTAACTCTCAATGAATATTACCTTCAATTGTAGTTTAAACTCTTTCTAGAAGGATTCTAAAATCTATTAACATTCTAACATGATGTTTTTGTTCATTATGGATTTGTTCTAAATTAAATTTATTAACCAAACAATATAATTAAAAATTAATTGAGAAATGTTTAATATATAAATTAAGATGGATTTATGTTGGTATGTGAGTATTATTATCCCAAGGTATTAATTTGATCAATTATCCCCAACATTGTTGGGAATTTGACTAGTTCTATCCTTGTAGATGCCCAAGTCAAATCCTCTTAGATGAAGTAGAATAGTCTCAGTTAATGATTTTATTTGGGGTGTCAACAAAAATGTAGGGAACCGTCTCTTTGGTTTCCCCATAATATTTTCCTTGGAATACACACACATACGCAAAAGTCATGGTAATAGTACATTTGTTTAATTACAAACTTCAATATTTGTTTATTAATATATAAGTGTTATACACATGAAAAATCTCACCCACATTGTGTTGTGAATTTTACCTCAATTTTATTAGTCCCTCAAGTTTTACTATAATAAAAATAAAGGGAATTAGATTAAATATTCCTTGATATTTCATTTCTATAGTTTAACGTGACAAAAATGGAATTACCAAGGTCATTATCACTTCCAAAAGCCAAAGTCCTAAAGAGGAATTAAGTCATGAAATTAGATAAAGTTATGTTATGTGTGAATTGGGTTTACGTTGGGTGGTTGGAAGGAATGATCATTATCCTCCCCACCCAAGTTCAATTCTTGCAAACGACATGTTGAGCTTGTGACTTCGATTCTTGATATTATATAGCCTTGAGTATTCTGGAATATCTTTCCCTTTCTTATGGGTTGGAAAGTGAGATGCTTATATGTATATAAGTGTATTTCACATTAAAAAAATAATGTTCATCCTCAACCTCTATATCACAAAATTTACAAATTCCTCATCCCAAAGTGTTTTTGGATTTCATTTTTGAAATTTCCATAAAATAATTTCAACCATTAAAATAATAATTGATACAAAAATTGTAGTATTTCAAATTATTTTTATTAATGATTTCAATATCATTCTAAGTCTTATCTTTCAACTATATAGAGTTGTAGAATTGAGACTTCTGTGATTTGTCATAGTGTGTAAGGAGAGCTTCAGCGTAAATCACATGAGAAAGAATTGCTGCCAACGCGTTTCGAACCAACCAATGTGGTTCATCGTCAGGGCAAGATGAAAATACAGATCTAGCTCATCGGTTTAAATAGTAAGCAGAGACTCCAACGACTCAAAAACTCCAACGGCTACTTAACCTTTCAGGAACCCCAGTCAAACGACCTATAATTAATTTAAAATTAAAATATTACTATATTTTAAAATTTAAAATTAAAATATTATTATCTTTTAATATTATTTAACTAATTTATAAAACTAACCAAAATATATGTTATTAATTGTATAATTAATTAGAATATTATTTTTAATATTTATTTATTAATTTATTAAATTTAAAATAAATTAGTATATATTTTTAATTTTTTATTTAACTAAATTTATAAACCTAACCTAAAATGCAGTATATTAATATTTAATTATTGCTAATTGCTCTCTAATTAAATATCAATTTATATTAATATATAATTACTAATTTTATTATTGTACCTAATTAATTTAGAATTATATATTAATTTTATTTAACTAATTTATTAATTAAATTAAATTATTATAATTTAATATTTATTGTAATATTATTTAAACCTCCACTAAAATATAATTAATTCTAATATTTATATTATTTTATTGTCTCCAAATTCTAATTAATCATTATTATATTTAATATATACATTACTTATATAAGAAGATGGTTTCATAATATATTGTATATATGTATATAAAAATATTATTAACATTATATGTGAAAAATAATAATATATCTAATATATACCATAAAAATAATTAGTTAACTAATATATACTAATATATATAAGACCTAAATAAAATAAGAGGGGTTATATGAATTAATTATATATTGTAATAAATAAATTATTAACATTATATAATAATATATCTAATATATACCATAAAAATAATTAGTTAACTAATATATACTAATAAAATAAGAGGGGTTATATGCATTAATACTTTATAGAAAAAGGTTAAAATTAAACATGATACTGTAATATTTATTATTGTTTATTATTGTTTATTATTACTGTAATATATAGAGTTGTAATATTTATTATTGTTTATTAAATATAATTAATCTAATCATTTTATTTTATGTTTCAATAATTAATCCCAACCTCAAAATATATACGCAAACCATTTTGGAAACACTTGATATTGTGGTGGTTATTGCTTCTAGCAGAAGTAATAATTATAGGTTTATGATGAAGAAAACTATGTTTATATTCTAAATATCTCCTCATACCATTTAGGATTTACAAAGTACACACAACTTCAATAAAAAGAATAAAACAAAGAGTATTACATTTTTTAATTAAAGATATCCCATTTTTAATTTCAAAGAATGAATAAATTAAAAAATATCAACATTATAACTTATTAAACAAACACGTTAGTGGATAAAAGCACAAAATATACCAACCACAACCATGATTGCTATAAATAATTCCTAAGTAATAAAATCGATGTGTTACGCTAAATAAAATAAAATAATAGTAGCATGCACATGATAATATACTAGGATTTAAGTAGGAAACAACTACAGGAGGAAAAACCACTATTTAAGATCTTAGTAACTATATTCATATGAACATGAGTAAAATCATGTTCCCCGTAACATGATTTCAATAGAGGATAATAGCTATAACGTATCGCACTTAAGATTAGAATTTTAAATAACCAAAGGTTAATTTATAAGATTCATTTTGATCAACTTAAGATGGTTTGTTTGATCTAGTCAATTTTGTTCATAAATATACATAATGTTTACTATGGTTTAATTATAAACCATGGGATTTCCACATGCAACACTTATTCGACCTTAGAAGATTTGATGGCCTAGAAAATACATTAGGTTTTGTTATCTCGGCCTTTTTTTCTTAGTCACTTGTCTGAAATGTTCTTCTAAATTGTATTTGCACCTAATGTTTCATTGGATGTCTTAATTGATTTGCTATAAGAAACTTTTGTGTTAATCCCTAAGTTGGGTCTTCAATGAAGGAATTGTTGGCACTTGCTCCATGAGATTTTAATTTTAACTTTCCACTTCATTAACTATCTTGTAGATATTTCCATGTCCCTATTGAATGTTAAACTTTTGGCACACTTATATATATATATATATATAGTTCATTAACTATTGAATTTCTTTTACCTTTTCTTAGAAATTCCCTCCATACTCCTCTATGGCTTCCTCAACCTTGTTCATCCACACATAAGAAAATTCCCATTTTGTTATGTAGATCCAAAGACTTGTTTTAGTGCTAATGTCACTTTAACCATATTTTTCCCATTCCTTTATAAGAGTCTCATCTTGATCAACTCAAATGTTTATTAGCTATCTTCCTACATCAAAATTAGTTTTAAAATACTTGTTAGGTTTACTCAATGTGAGTTTTTTTAATGTATTTCTAATACTTTGAACACTCGTTGTTTTAGTATTCATTGGAATTTCATGTTATTTTTTGTTAGTGCATCCTATTTGTGACCTAACTATCATGATTCTTAAGCAATTTAATGAAATTGCTTCACATTGGCTAGAGTGCATCATTGATGATACCTCTTTTATTAGTGCAACTCCACTATCAATCGATGCCCTTTATAGGGTAAAATATTAAGTTCTATGTTAAATCTTATCCTCAACAAAACTACCTAGTTCTACTAGTGTTATGGGGAATGCTTCCAAACATGTATGAGACTATTCTTAGCTATAATTTATAAGATACATTGGCGTGTCCTTGTTCCTCAACTTAAGCCAACAACTTTGTGGTACTCTTTCTCAAACACTTGGTGTGAGATCTTAAATTGGAAAAGAATATGTACTAGTCATTATAACTACATAATATCTAACTCTCATCAACAATCGAGGCTTTGCTGATGTGGTTGATATCACAGTTCTTTCTTTCATCCTTTATTTTTTGGCATTAAAAAAATTCTATTTTTTAGGCCTAACACACATCCTACCATCTGTTAGCGCTTGAAATTTCACCTCAGGCTGAAAAAGGCAAACCTCAAGGCAACATCAAACCATTTAGCCTCGTAGCTAGCCCTACGGGGCAGGAGAAGGCTCTCTCCGGTCAATCTCAGTAAAATCTTCAATGGATGAGATGACCAATAGGGTAACACTGATTTTAGGCTAGTAAACTGATCAAAAGGGTTGATTTGGGCTTTTTAGGGTTTTTGGTGGCAAATTGAGGGGATGGCAATTTTGGGTGCGGGGATTGGACACAGTTTCTGCAAGGGGTTCTTTGGGGCGAGATAGGAGACAATATTGATGCCTTTGATTCAGGTGGATGATTAGGAATGATAGGTGAGGAGTTAAGGAGAGCAAACAATAACTTTGAATTCTCCTTAAACAGTAGAAAACATTGAAATTGAACAAACTTAAAAGCAGAGCATGACAGTCATGAATTCTTACTTTAACACATCGTTTGCTTAATGTGCAGAAGGAAAAGAAAGGAAATGATTCACATAACACACTTACAGGTACATAGAGAAACACACCATCAATACATGTAACCACAAGAATCGCAAAAAGGACTGCAAAACCCTGGTCTTCCTTAGCCAAAAAATTGCAGAGATACAGTGAAATAATACAATGATAGCTTCTCCCTCAAGAGTCAACATGAAAATGAACAAGGAAAGTACATATTAACTCATCTACCTTTTTCCCTGCCTCCATTGGGTCGAGCTCAACTATTCCTAGGGAGCTGTTTCAACCACTTCTAAACTTGCACTAAAAAACTTTAGGCAGTCAAAACAATGCCTCTATAAACTAGGAACCAATCCATTCATTAATAGTTTGCTATTTCATGCTGAAATCTTCTAGAAAAGGTAAATAAGTGCCATGTCAACAATGAAAATACATTAATTACATCAAAGAGGGTGAAAAATCCCATCTCAAGTCAAAACTGGTCAAAGCTGGGCGAATTCCTGAGCTGTAGATGAATTTCCTATGAAAACTGCCCAACAGGTCTCATACCTCTGCCTGACGGGTCGCTTGTCTTTGGGACCACTTTTGGGGTACTTCCAGGTGTCCAAATGAGGCATAAGTGGGCTTGTTGGAAAGGTCGGGATGTCTCCTTTCCAACCCAACTGAAATTTCTAAATTTGGTGGTCATTTGCACCTCCAAAATTACAATCTCCCAAGACTGCTTTTAGTGTGTCAAAAAAGTGGCAGAAAGTCATTTTTTGCATGTTTTTTTACTTTCTTGAGGCCCAAAACTTGATGAAATTTCTTAGTAATGGATGAGAAAGTGTAACTTTTCATGAAAAATCCAGAA
>APFE031635623.1:12171-29690 GCA_000404065.3 Pinus taeda | reverse complement strand
ATATATATATAATGATCCTCACAACTTAAAAGTGATAAGAAACCAATAGATGTAGTCCAATTTGAGGGGAAAACCTCACTGTATGATAAATGAAATGAACAAGATTGTTTGATGATCCTAAGACTAAGTCTTTGTAATATATATATAGGACATAAAGGATATAATTATAATAAAATTGGACCATGAGGGGTTCTAGCCTACATAAAAATATAACAATAGATATGTAATCACTCAATATGTATGGATTAATAAGGGTGTTTCGCTTAACATGGGGATGATATAAGGATTAAAATGCCCCTCCCTTTCAAAGAAGTGTTTGTCCCGAAAAATTGAATATCTATGGGTGTTTCTACATGAAACTCTTATCTTCCCATGTCTCTTCTTTCAATGATAGGTTATTCCATTTGATGAGTTACTCAATAACTACTCGATTTCTTATTTGGATAGTTCTTGCTTCCAAAATTATTTCTAGTTCTATTATTATTTTCCCTTATTCATTAATCTCCAGTAGAATAGTTTGGACTGGTATCTTATGGCTGATGACCTTGTTTAATAAAAGAACATGGAAGAATATATGTACAGGTGAAGATGGAGGCAACTCCAACTTGTAGGCCATACTTCCGATCATCTACAAAAACTTATAGGGGCCATAATACCTTAGAGCTAGTCTATTGTCTATCTTTTGTTTTTTGAAGGACATCTGCATATATTATTGTATTATCACAAATATGAAATACCCCACTTCAAAATCCCTTTCACTACGAGGTTGATCTACTTGTTATTTAAACCTATTTTGAGCCATAACCAATTTTTCCTTCAATAGTTTAAGAACATTGTGTTGGCGTTGGATTTGGTCCACTACTGCTTGAGCCTTTTATATTCCTTTTCAAGGGTGATTCGATGGATGGAGTATGATATCCATAAATTTCTATAAATGGTGGCATTTTTGATGAGGTATAGAAGGATGTGTTGTATCACTATTCTTCCAAGGTAAACCATTTAACCCATTTTGTTTGTTTATTATATGCAAAGCAATGTAGATATCCCTCTAAACATTTGTTCACAATCTTACTTTTCCCATCAAACTATTGTACGATATGTTGTGAACCAACTGTGTACCCAAACAAGAAAATAATTCGGTCTAAAAGTTTATAGTGAAAAATAGATCTCTATCACTTGCAATATTCTTTGTTATTCCATGTAACTTTTGGACTATTTCCACGAATATTTTTTCCACAATTCTTTCTTTAAAATGATGTAAAGAGAGAAAAGATAGGCATACTGTGCATATTCAATCCACCATTACCATAATGGAAATCTTTCCTTCAAATTTGGGTAAACTTGTAATAAAATACATTGAAACTTTTCCCCAACACTGGATTAGTATGGCTAATGGATGAAAGATACATGGGGTATTTATAGTCTCTCCTTTATTTTGTTGGTATACCCCCATAAACAAATCATTGATCCTATGGTTTGTCTTCAAAAACCCAAAATGTCCTCCTATAGGAGAAGTGCGTAATTCGAACAAGACCTTTTGTTTGATTTTAGAATTCTTACATATGTATAAGCAATCTCGATACCATATAAATGATTTTTCCATGTAATTTTTTTACTATATTGGAGTCCTCCTATAGTTATTGAATGATCTTGCATATATTCTCATCTTGCTGGCATTATATCTTTGATTCTTATGTTGAATCATATTTTGGAATGGAAATAGCACATAACTGTTTGTTTCTTACTCTTTCTTTGAAAGAGCGTATACCACAATTTTTTGTTTTCCCTTTTTATAGATAATTTCAAAGTCATTTTTGACCCTATAATCTGGGAAAATTTTAAGAACCACCCTAAATTTATATGTATAATAAATGGGCTAATCCCCATGATAGATAGGAAAAATGGGAGGTGATTTTATCAATAATATAATATGTATATATAATTTTTTGGAAAATCTCTCACCATATTATATTATCTTGTACAGTGATGGAGAATATTTCACTGAATTATAAAATCTTGTAAATCTTGGCAAATCTTTTACTGAATAATAAAACATTGTGAAGTCTTGGCGAATGTTTTGTTAACGTATGAAACCATATATGATAATAAGAAAACATATTCATTAAACTGTAATATACTAACATACATGTTTGGAAAAAAGAAACATAATTTTCTCTTCCTACAAACGATGTTCCAAGTTTCATTGGCCGTGTTTGTCAAGGTTCTTACAATACACTCTTTCATATCCTTCGATTAGTTTTGATAATATTCCACATCAAAGTTCTTGTAGGGGTTGATATTGACAATGAGTTCTGTCAAGGTAGGAGTGATTAATATTTTCTCTACAACTTTTGTCAAGCTACCACTTTTTTCAAGTTATCAAATTTCTTTCTTATTCCATAGACTCCAACTGCAAGATAAAAAAAACACATCAAGTTTGTTTACCCCAACACGCCAACAAGTAGCAAGCCTCAACTATATTATATAAGAAAGTATTATGTATCCCAAAGGCTTGAAGGGGATCTAATTGAAAGAAGTGACCATTGTGAGAATCCTTCCAATCAATATATGAATATATAAATGTATATTTATTATTGTTTTAATTCAAAATCTTCAATTAAATAATAAAATTTAATTACATCTCTCTCAATCTAAATTGTTTATTAGCACAATTCACTACCCTCATAGGTCTCGCATTTTTTAACAACATTGTAACATGTAGATTAATTTCCTTTTTGGTGAACAATCTCCATGATGCAGGAGCATCCAGCTAGGGTGCCATGACCGGGTGATGTCTCTGCCAGGTTAGAAAGTTGATTTAGGATTTGGATTGTCTTTCATGTCTAGTTTATCAGAGCATGAGGTAGGATCTTGTTTTTTCTTTTAATTGTTGTATTAGTCAAAAGTTAGTTGGTCGATTAGGGTTGTTACGTGTCTAACCTTAATAAATAGCAGATTAGTAATTGTTCTATCAACTTAAAAAGGAAAATATAAAAAAGTCTAAATGAAGATCTTGTCATGTAAACAGAACTGAGAAATAGTAGTTATACAACTATATTGCCTTTAACCGAAAGTAACTATAGTTTCATTAACTGTAAATGAAGATGTCTAAATGTAGAAATGAAAAACATGTAAAAGGTTAAGCATTTCTAGATTCGAGCAATAAGAAGAAAGACAGAACAAATTTTTTTTTCCGATTGTTCATCTGTGTCATTGCCTACGTGTTGTACCATTATGTTTTATCCATTGAACAATTGAATTCAGTGTTGACAGACCAAGAATAGGCCTACTACTATAGGTCGTGTTTTGTTTCCTCCCTCTCTTAACAGAAAGCCACATTGAATACGCACATAAATCCACAACCAAAACGAAGGATGATCGAATTTAATTCACAATCAGGAGAAGAATGCACAATGAGTCGACCAAAAGAATAATACAAAAACAGAGTGCCGGAGAAAAAAAATTGAAACAAAGGTAATTTCGGACAAATATTCACATCTTTCGTAAATAAACAGAGATAGATAATTTATGTTTACATTGCTGTTGTTCCATGCAAATTATGCATTACATTTGTCCAAAATAAATCAAGTGCCCAGCGTCTGATAGAACGGACAAACCCTAGTCTAGGGTTTGATACTAAGGAAAACCCTCAACCTCAACAAACAGCCAAACCAGAACCGTAACCGGAAACTGACTCAAGCTTAAGTTGTGAGAATGACCAATTTATACACAACTACATGATAGCGAGGGACAAATACTCTAGAAATGAAAAGAAACCCTGGCTGCAAATTGACAAACTTTGGGAAGACAGAGCCTACCGGCAGAGGGTTGTTTAGTTTGGAGACCAAACTGTGTAAAAATCCTCGCATCCAGGTCAAACCCTTGACCTGCACAAACCAAACGAGTTACAGTTAGCATAACATGCACAATGTTACCTGAACCAAAGCATAACAAAAGCAAAGGGGACATGTAGCATACCTGGGCACGACCGGACCAAGAACCTCGCAGAATAGAGCCGTAGATGACCAAAAAAAGCCTGAGACAAGAGGAGTAGGTGTTGGTCAGTTACTACACCAGAAGAGGGAAAATATAAGGCATGGAGGGACAAATTACCTGGTTTGTAGCTGAGAAAAATCATCGTGCCGTCACCTGTGTACATTGGAACCAAAAGTTAAACGAATTTCACACCATAGTAGAAGTAAAGGGTAATATCAACACCAACAGAGGATAACCATTGGCCTGAGAGACTAGATTTCGAAACCAAACAACAACAAAACAATAAAAAAATGACAAACTCATTGTGTAAAAGAATTCGAGAAAACTCACCTCTAGAACCAAGACAAATTCATTCTATAGGAAAAATCCATTGACAACAGCACAGATAAGTTTGGAAGGTTGACGTTCATTTACAGCCACGCCCAAAACTAGAGTTTGCCACAAGCGCCAGAGTGAGGCCATAAATTTTGACAGAAACCCTCATAGAGTCTCCATAGCAGAGCAGAACGCATGCAATGACGAGGAAGCATGAACATTTTGTGTAAAAGATCAAACGGGAGGACAAAACCCGAGGCTGGGTACCGATAGGTTTGTATTTACGAGCCCATTTAATGTTTCGAGACTCCAATAAAAATATCTGATATGCATATCCACAAACAACCGCTAAACAACAAACCAAATTCACCAATGTTATAAATCCCGGATAGGTGGATAACTAAGGCTACGTGAAAGCGTGGGATGGGTCACATCAAAGTGGAATCAAAGTAGTTGTTTATGTTAGTTAGAGGAATGGAGAGAGGAAGGTGGGGTCATGGCAGAGGTGCTCGAAGGATAGCAGAGGAAGGACTGAGAGAGGAGATCAAAATTCTTGCTGCCCATTTGGAGGTAGTAGAGGCAGGGAGAAGAAGAGACCCAGAGATAGGCGATGACAACGAAGAGGAAACTGAAGCAACAATAGATGGACTAGAAGACGAGACCCCAAAAGTGAGATTGTTGATTTCTGTTTTAGTGGTAAGCAGTAAACCCAAGCCAGAACTCCCAACCTATGACAACAGCCTACCCATAGAGGTTTTATTGGATTGGATCAGTGAGATGGATAAGTATTTCAAGTGTGAGGAAGTTAGAGAAGATTGCAGAGTTAAGTTCGTTGCGAAAAAATTGAAGGGACACACAACTCTATGGTGGGATAGTGTCCAGATGGAGAGAAAGAGATTGAACAAGTTGCTGATTAAAACCTGGTGAAGGATGGTGGCCAAGTTAAAGGGAAGATTTCTGCCGAAAGACTATGAGATTGCACTGCACAAGGAAGTGCAAAATTTGAAACAGAAAGGGATGACAGTGAGGGAGTACACGAAGGAGTTCTATTGAGTGAACTTAAGAGCCGGATATACAAAAGATACTGCGGAAAGAACAACCAGGTATGTAAATGGGTTAAGGTTAGAAATTTTAGATGAAATCAATATTTTATCTCTGAAGAACATTGAAGAAGCGTATTAGAGTGCAATGAAAGTTGAAGAGAAAATTAATAGAATGTAGAATGCCCAGAGAGGACGAGGAGCCCTTAGGGGAAAAGGCCAGTCATATGGCAGAGGGTGGACTGCTAGTAGCAATGAGGAAGGCAGCAGTTCCAGAGCTTCTAGATTAGCAGATAGAGGTGATAACGCGAGAGGCAGTAGGTCATCCCAGCGAGGCAGGGGAAATGGCCGAGGTAGAGGGACTGGTTAGCAGTGTTACAGGTGTCATAAATGGGGACACCGATCATTCGAATGTCCAGAGGCAGATTAGGCTGGACAGCGGGGTGCATATGTTGCACAACCGGAGGAAGCAGTGGTACCTCCCCAAGAAGTAGAAAATTCTCCAGAGACAAGGGAAGCCCTAGTGCTACACAAGGTGTTGTTGAAGCTAGTCAAGGAGGTCACCGAACAGACACAGTGGAAGGCTTTGTTTAGAACAATTTGTAAGTCACATGGTAAGTGTTGTAAGTTAATTTTTGACAACGGTAGTACTGATAACTTAGTGTCCATAGAGATGGTAGAAAAGTTGGAGTGAAAGTGCTTGAAACATCCCAACCCTTATAGAGTGCTGCAAAAAGGCCATCAGTTGTTGGTGGATGAACAGTGTGAGGTGGAGTTTCAAATAGGCAGATATAAGGATAAATTCGTTTGTGACATCATGCCGATGGATGTATGTCACATACTGCTAGGCAGGCCTTGGCAGTACGACGGGAAGGTGGTACACGATGGATTGACGAACTGTTATAAGTTTGTCAAGGATGGAATCAAGCATACGCTTGTGCCTATCAAAGAAGAAGGGACAACAAGGACAAGTGAACCAAGAGCATTGTTGGTTAGTAGAAAACAGTTTTTGAAACAAGTGGAGGACAGTGAGATGGGTTATGCAGTTGTAAAGAAAGCAAAAACAATGTTTTTGCATATAGAGGTATCAGATTTACCTATAGAAATCCAACAAATGTTATAGGAATTTACAGATATAGTCGTGGATGACTTGCCAGACAAATTACCCCCCAAAAGAAGTATAAGTCATCATATTGACTTCATACACAGAGGCAGTTTGCCAAACAAAATGACATACCGAATGAGCTACAAGGAAAATGAAGAGATTAGAAAGAAGGTGCAAGAATTGCTAGACAAGGGAGTGATAAGGGAAAGCTTAAGCCCTTGCATAGTCCCAACGGTTCTCGCTCCCAAGAAGGGAGGAGAGTGGCAGATGTGCACAGACTCAAGGGCCACCAACAAAATCACCATCCGGTACAGGTTTCCATTGCCACGGATGGATGACATGATGGATTGTTTAAGCGAGGTAGCATATTTCCGTAAGATAGACTTGAAGAACGTCTACCATCATACTCGGATATGAGAGAGGGACGAACAGAAGACAACCTTTAAGATGAATGAGGGGTTGTACGAATGGCTGGTCATGCCATTTGGACTGAGCAATGTGCCCAGTACATTCATGAAGTTAATGAATGATATGCTGAAGGAGTACATCAGGAAATTTGTGATAGTGTACCTGGACGACATACTAATTTTTCAGCAGGACAAGGGAAGAACACCTTCAACACATACAGAAAGTGCTGGAAAAATTACAGTAGAATAAACTGCTAATAAATTTGAAGAAATGTACCTTTCTGCAGAAGAAAATGATTTATTTGGGCTTTGTAATAGCAGAAAACGAATTGAAGATGGATCCAGAGAAGGTTGCGGTGATAGTGAATTGGCCATCTCCAAAAAAATTATTCAAGGTACATAGCTTTCATGGAATAGCGAGTTTTTACTGGAAATTCATAAGGAATTTTAGCGGAATTTGTGCACCTAAGTTGAACACCATTAAAAAGTCCAGCTAGCCTTTTCGATAGACAGAGGCAGTGGAGAGAAGTTTCCAGTTGTTAAAGAGAAAGATCACTGAGAGGCCGATCCTGAGATTGCAAAATTTCAAGAAGCTTTTCCAGGTTCGCTGTGATGCTAGCGATACAACAATTGGAGCTGTACTTAGCCAAGAGGATAAGCCTGTGACCTTCTTCAGTGAGACGCTAAATGAAAGCAGACAAAAATATTCATCATATGATAAGGAGTTCTATGTTGTTATACAAGCATTAAAACACTGGAGGCATTATCTGTTGGGAAACGAATTTGTGTTGTTTTCAGATAATTCTGCACTATAGTATGTAATGCAATAGCACAAGTTGAAGCATAAACATGCCAAATGGGTGGAGTATTCGCAGAGTTTCAAATTCGTATTGAAGCATATTAGTGGGTAGGCCAACAAGGTGGCAGATGCACTAAGCAGGAGAGCTCTACTTCTGCAGGAAAGCACTGTGCAAGTGCTGGGTTTTGAGCACTTAAAAGACTTATACTAGACTGATACAGATTTAAAGGAGGCTTATGAGGCATGTCAGAATCTCTTAGTGAGAGATAACAGTCCATGGTTGGACTACAACCTATAGGAGAAACTGTTGTTTAAGGGAGGACAACTATGCATACCTGATTGCTCGATGAGGGAGAATATTATTCGGGAGAAGCATAATGGAGGTATGGCCAGACATTTCAGCATGGACAAGACACTCGAGCAACTCTGTCATTTCTACTTTTGGCCAAAGATGCGGAGGGATGTACAATGATTTGTGGCCATATGTAAAGTGTGCTAGTTGGCAAACGGTCACAATCAAAACACGGGATTGTACACATCGTTACCTGTTCTAGGCAGACCGTGGGACTCAGTCAGCTTGGAAGTTGTCTTAGTTCTACCTAAGACACAACGAGGTTATGACTCAGTGATGGTAGTAGTGGACAGATTCTAAAAAATGGCGCATTTTATTCCTTGCAGAAAGACAGTGATGCCACTCATGTGGCCCACTTGTTTTTCACAGAGATTGTCAAGGTACATGGGCTCCCTAAATCTATCCTTTCGGGCAAGGATGTAAAGTTCACGGGACACTTTTGGCGTACCCTATGGAAGAAAATGGACACACAACTGAGTTACAGTTCTACTTATCATCTGCAAACTGACGGGAAAACAGAGGTTGTAAACAAGAGTCTAGGAAACTTGCTATGAAGCCTGGTCAGAGAGAATTCACGGATGTGGGATCGAGTTCTTGCATAGGCAGAGTTCGCTTATAACGACTCGCCTAACCGCAGCATAGACTTCAGCCCATTTCAGATCCTGTACGACATGCATCCTTGCAGAGTGCACGAGTTGCAGGATCTTGGACTGCAGGAAAGGCGAAGCACAGATGGAGAAGCTTTCGCTAACGCAATGAGATATTTGCATGAACAGGTAAAAATTAAATTGCAGGACAGTAGCCTAAAGTATAAACAACAAGCAGATTTGAAGAGAAGGGAAGTACAATTTAACGTGGTGGATGACGTCCTCGCGCATTTGTGCAAAGAACACTTCCCTAAGGGTACATACAATAAATTAAAGTACAAGAAGATAGGACCCTGTAAAGTCCTCTGGAAATTTTCAGCGAATGCCTATGAGATACAGTTGCCACCCGGAATAGGCATTTCACCTATCTTTAATGTAGCAGACCTGTTCCCCTACGCGGCTGACCTGGGAGAAAAGGAAGAAGATGGAACCACATGGCCTACACATAATATCCAGGATGGAGGAGAAGCTTGGAAGAGACAGATGCCTTACGTTCAACCTCCCGAGATTGAGAGCATTCTCGACACTCAGGTGGCCAAACGAACTCGGCGAAAGGAGTATCTGGAATACCTGGTCAAGTGGAAGAACTGTCCTATTGAGGACAGTTCATGGCTTGATGCCAGGCAGATTGACCTGAGAGGTTCTTCAATTGAGAAGCTCATAGACCGAAGCCATGATTTCTTTTTGCCTCGGGAGCCTGATGCAGGAGCATCCAGCTAGGGCGCCATGACCGAGTGATGTCTCTACCAAGTTGGAAAGTTGATTTAGCATTTGGATTGTCTTTCATGTTTAGTTTATTAGAGCATCAGGTAGGATCTTGTTTTTTCTTTTAATTGTGTATTAGTCAAAAGTTAGTTGGTCAGTTAGGGTTGTTACGTGTCTGACCTTAATAAACAACAGATTAGTAATTGTTCTGTTAACTTAGAAAGGAAAAGACAAAAATGTCTAAATGAAGATCTTGTCATGTAAATAGAACTGAGAAATAGTAGTTATACAACTATATTTCCTTTAACTGAAAGTAACTACTGTTTCATTAACTGTAAATGAAGATGTAGAAATGTACAAATGAAAAACATGTAAAAGGTTCAGCATTTCGAGATTCGAGCAATAAGAAGAAAGACATAATGCAAATTTTTCCGATTGTCCATCTGTGTCATTACCTACGTGCTATACCATTATGTTTTATCCATTGAACAATTGAATTCAGTGTTGACAGACCAAGAACGGGCCTACTGCTATAGGTCGTGTTTTGTTTCCTCCCTCTCTTAACAGAAAGCCACATTGAATATGCACATAAATCCGCAACCAGAATGAAGGATAATCGAATTGAATTCACAATCGGGAGAGTAAGGCACAGTGAGTCGACTAAAAGAATAATACAGAAACAGAGTGCCAGAGAAAACGAATTGAAACAAAGGTAATTTCGGACAAATCTTTGCCTCTTTCATAAATAAACAGAGACATATAATTTATGTTTACATTGTTGTTGTTCCATGCAAATTATCCATTACATTTGTCCAAAATAAATCAAGTGCCCAACGTCTGACAGAACGAACAAACCCTAGTCTAGGGTTTGATACCAAGAAAAACCCTCAACCTCAACAGACAGCCAAACCAGAACTATAACCAGAAACAGACTCAAGCCTAAGTTGTGAGAATGACCAGTTTGTACACAGCTACAGGATAGCGAGGGACAAATACTACAGAAATGAAAATAAACCCTGGCTGCAAATTGAGAGACTTTGGGAAGACAATGCCTACTAGCAGAGGGTTGTTTAGTTTGGAGACCAAACTGTGTAAAATCCTCGCATCCAGGTCGAACCCTTGACTTGCACAAACCAAACGAGCTACAGTTAGCATACCCTGCACAGTGTTACCTGAACCGAAGCATAACAAAAGAAAAGGGGACGTGTAGCATACCTGGGCATGACCGGACTAAGAACCTCGTGGAATAAAGCCGCAGATGACCAGAAAAAACCTGAGACAAGAGGATCAAGCGTTGGTTAGTTACTACACCAGAAGAGAGCAAATATAAGGCACAGAGGGACAAATTACCTGGTTTGTAGCCGAGAAAATTCATCGTGCTGTCACCTGTGTACATTGGAACCAGAAGTTAAACAACTTTCGCACCATAACAGAAGTAAAGGGTAATATCAATAACAACAGAGGATAACCATTGGCCCGAGAGACCGGACTTCGAAACCAAACAACAACAGAACAATAAAAAAGCGATGAACTCACTGTGTAAAAGAATTCGAGCAAACTCACCTCCATAACCAAGACAAATTCATTCTATAGGAAAAATCCATTGACAACAGCACAAACAAGTTCGAAAGGCTGACGTTCATTTATAGCCACGCCTAAAACTAGAGTTTACGACAAGCGCCAGAGCGAGACCATACATTTTGACAGAAACCCTCGCAGAGTCTCCATAGTAGAACAGAACCCATGCAATGACCGGGAAGCATGAACATTTTGTGTAAAAGACCAAACAGGAGGAAAAAACCCGAGGCTGGGTACCGATAGGTTGGTATTTACGAGCCCATTTAATGTTTCCAGACTCCAATAAAAATATATGATATCGATATCCACAAACAATCGCCAAACAACAAACTAAATTCACCAACGTTATAAATCCCGGACAAGTGGATAACTAAGGCTACGTTAAAGCATGGGCGGGGTCACATCACTCCACCTTTTAGGAAAATATGGTGCAGTGGCTCCAACCCCTACAGATGATTAGGTTAAACTAAGAATAACACAGAAGATGAAAGGTTGTACAAACCAACTTATTTTTCAAACAACAAATCCAACATCAGTACCTAAACTTTTTCATGAAGATATCATATTGAGAATGTTTGAAAAACAGTGATATCATATTGAGAATGTTTGAAAAACGGTGAGTAATCTTCTGTGAGGGTGATGTGGAAAGAGTGATAAGGTTTCATTGTTTTGATTTTTTTTTGCTAAATCAGAAAAAATTTCAAAACCAATATTAATGAAGATATTGGTATTTTTTACTAAATTTTGTGAAGTGACTAAATGTAGCTTTAACCATTCACCTTAACATGTTTTTGCAATATAATTTCCTAAGTTTATTTAATATCTTCATTATCCTAAAAACCAACCTATATCCATCTTAACTCCACATATACCACTCTTAGGGGGATGAAATCTATTTATCCCTCTGAGCACTATCAAGATGGATCTAGGAATATAGAATTTCCCCTTTAGATAGTCTATGCTCACATGAATACCATGTTATTACCATGGGTCAATACCATGGGTTATCATAAACTTGGAGCTTAAAAATTACTATTAGTAATTTATAAAAATTAATAAAATTAATAATTGATTTTTATATTATTTTTTATTTTAGTTAAAATGTTTAACATACATTAAATTACAACATCCATTTTTACTCTTGATTCACGAAGCCCCGAGAAGGATCAAATATTTTTTCACTCTATGCTAGTTTGCATATTACAATATTTGATACCTCTCGGGGTTTAGTAGATCCAGAGTAAAGATGGATCTATGCTGGTTTAATTCCCCTGTTTAAATAGGCTACATTCCATGTGAATACCATGGGTTAATACCATGTGCCATTTAATAATGTTTTTTTGCATGGTATTAATAATAATCTAGGCCATGGTATTTGGCCCATAGGTTTCGCCTAAATATATTTTGCCCATAGGTTTCACCTAAATATAACTCATTTTTTGAGTGTCCTTAAATATAAGGTGAGTTATGGAGTAAATATAAAAAAATGTTCTATTTGTTTATCATACCTCTCGTTTATTTATATTTTTATTAATTTACCATACCTCTTTTACAAATATGGTATTTAGCCCATAGGATTCACTTAAATAAAACCTCTTGTTTGAGCCTTCATAAATAGAGATAGGGTTATGGACTAAATATAAAAAGAGGTTTTATTTATTTACCATACGTCTAGTTTATTTATATTTTTATTTATTTACCACACCTTTTGAGTAAGTATAAAAAGATGTTTTATTTGTTTACCATACCTTCACTTTATTTATATTTTTATTTGTTTACACCCTTGACTTCTGCAGTAAATATAAAAAATGTTTTATTTATTTACCATACCTCTCATTTATTTATATTTTTATTAATTTACCATACCTCTTTTATAAATATGGTATTTGACCCATAGGATTCACTTAAATAAAACCTATTATTGAAAATTAGGGTGAATGGAAGGTTGTAACTCCTAATTTTAAGGGCTAAATTTAGATTTTTTACCCTCTCCCTTAAAATAAGGTGGGCTATTTGAGGCGATTTGTAAAAATGTACTATGATACAAAATATTCACCCACTAAAAATTTAAAACCCCTTAATTTCATCTAAGGGCCCGTAAAATTTTCCATGCCTATAATAAGCTTCAAGAATTAGACTCTCCACCAAGGTTGGAATTTGACCACAGTATTTTGTTTTCCCTTTTATAGATAGTTTCAAAGTCATTTTTGACCCTATAATAAGCTTCAAGAATTAGCCTCTCCACCACTGTTAGAATTTGATGGGAAAATTACCTGTCAAAAGGTGGTTTAAAATATTACTTCAATGGGATTTAAAATATTAGAAACAATGATTAAGACATCAACTTGAAAGAGAGCCAAACATATTTTATTGAAGGTGCTGACTAAGACATGAGTTGGACAAGCAGCGCAAAACATATTTAAGCATCAACTTGAGAAAGAGCCAAACATATTTTATTGAAGGTGGTGACCAAGACAAGCAGCCCAAAACATATTTTATTAAAGGTGGATCTATATTATTAAAAATATAATGTGCAAGTGGAGAGCGTATTGATTGAAGTCGATGGAGTACCAACCTAAAATCCTATTTGATGAAACATAATGTATGAATTGAGAGCCTCAATTAAAGAATAAAAAATAAAAACTACATATAGACATATAACATATGAGTACGAAACCATATACACATCATTCTAGTTAGAGTCGAGTCATCAATGCATGACCAATATATCAACTACCCAAACCATGACCTCATGCATGACAGCAACAACCACATCACATGCACTTGATAATATGTGAACACTGACATGCATAAAAATACATAATCAACCATACACACACGAAGATATACTCCACAACAACACCTCCAACCTTCACATGGCGACATCACTATAACCATTATCAACACCATGCAAATGCAACAAGCACATGGAATGTAAGTGTAAGATACACACATGCAACTGACATGAACGCATGACCAACACACAACCCATCCAGTCCGAGTGGTGAACCATGCTCTACTACCACTCTGTATCACCCTCCTCCGACATTTACCTAAGCAACCAACCAATCGGGGTAAACATGTGACGAGAAGACACTATGATATGACTTGAACTCCTAAGTCACATGAAGGAAGTGGAATCGATGGAAACACACCATACATACCTTCCACATCAGCTACAAGACCCATGAGAATCATGCCAACACTTCATGCAGCTTGCCCTTGGGTCCCATTGAAGTTTTCAATCACTTGTCCTCTGGTCACTCTCATGCTATAGGCATTCCAGTGTCCAAGGACCTCTGGACACTCTCAGAAACCTGTCTGCTAGCATCCAGGAACTCTTTTGTCAGTTTTGTGCCAGCGTCCCTAGGAATTAAGCCACATTTTCAAGCCCAGAGCCCAGGTCGCTGCCCAAAATTGTATGACATCTTCATAATAGTAAATTAACATGAAAATGACTATGCAAAAGAAATCACTTGAATGAGACCTTAACTGGACCCCTAATATCCATGACAGGGTTTTCGTCAAACATATCATGAACATGTAAACTACAAGTGTAAATAACAGATTTGAGCATAGGGGTTTCATACTTATGTAAGAATCACTAAGAACCATTGATGCCTTAAACAAAAAGAGAGTTGTAAATTATATTTGCAATTTCAGAAATTCAAACACTATAAAAGTTTAGGTGATAGAGGTGTCTATTATAGAATAGGTATTTCATAATTTTATTTTATTTATGAATCAATTTACATTTATCTTAATTATGGATCTACCAAGGACCAAGAGGGTTGAAATCTCTTTTCACTCTAAAAGAGGTTTGCACCTCAAGAGATTTGATCCTCTTAGACACTTGGTAAATCAAGACTTAAAATGGATACAGGCTGATTTAGTTATTAAATAAAAAAATAATTCATTTTTATTTTTATGTGATTTGACGAGTCCAAATGATTTATTAATAATTATAAATATTACTTATTCTATTCTAACATTTTAAATTTTATTTTTATGTGGTTTAATCAAGTGAAAATGTTTAAAACTACAAGACATTTAGAATAATCTTAGTAATAGTAGCCACATATAAAAGGTTGAGATCTATCTCAAAATAGTTATGCCCTTTCTACCTTTTTATTAAATTTATTAATTAAAAAAATGTCATATCAACATGTGTGAATATGTTTTTTTTTTCAAGTGTTAGTGGTATTAGTAAATCATGGAATTGACTCACGATCTTGTAACAAAGCCTATTTACATGTTAATGATGAGCCATGGAGTGCATCTCCATGTTTGAAAATATGATTACATATTTTTTTAAATGTATATATGTTTAACTTACATATTAATCTTCTATGGTTTCATGTATTATCTTCTATGGTTGTAAAAATGTTTAAGTCTACATGTTAATATCCTGAAGCTAAGCTACAAATTTGGTGAAAGAATGATGCATATTCCATATGTTAAGGCATCTTCTCTGGGAGGCAATTATGCACAAAGAAAAGATAATAGTCTCATCGTTGGGATGCTCATACTATCCAAGTGAACATCTTCTTTTAGAGTCAGTGTTGTCCCCGCGATGATACCTGTAGGTGCACACAAACCAAAGTAATTTCCCATGGTTTCGATTGGAATGTTTGATTGAATGTGTGATCGGGCTCCAAATAAGTGTGAATTCTTTAAATGATTCTGGTTATAGTTCGTATTAATCAATTGATTTGGTCTTGATCATTGATTGGTAGCAGATTGAATTGGTTGATGGTCAAAAGGTTGATCTAGTCCATGGATGTAGTGTTAGGCATTGTTGGTAAAGTGTTATTGAATGGTTTGATGCCAATGTTTGAATGTATGAGAATTGAGTAGACAACAAATACACGTAGTTGTTATTGTATGGTTAATTAATCAAAGGCCAGGCACTGTTGTAAAAAAATAAATAGTGTGTGGATAGATGTTATGGGTGGATTGTGCATAGAAGCGAATGCGTGTTGCGTGTGTACAGTTGAAGTGAATCTCCATGGTTTGAAACATAGTTACATATTTATTTAAATGTATATATGTCTGACTCATATATTAATATTTTTATAAACTAGCCTAGATTCATCTTAACTATGGATCTATCAAGCACCAAGAAGAATCGAATCCATAGAGGTGAAAACCTATTTTTAGTGCATAACTCGAGGAAAAGTTTGTACCTCGAGAGATTTGATCCCTCTTGGTGCTTAATAAATCAAGGGTCAAGATGGATCTAGGATAGTTTCATTCCTACGAGTTACATAAAATTTGTCATACATCTAATTAGTATAATAATTTTAAATATGTTAAATATGTCTAAGATTAATCTGGTCATTTTAATTTTAAATTTACTTAGTTACCTTAGTTTGTTGAGATGACAGAGAATGTTAATAACCTTATGATAAAAAAAGAAAGAAATAAAAATTTTGAATGCAAAGTGACAATGTAACAATGTTGAATGATAGAAAATGTGAATAATAAGATTATAGTCAATCACAAGTATTCTTGATTGTGATCAATCTCAAATTTTTTCCTTCTACTGTTCTTATTGTCACAACTATTAGTTTTTCCATATTTTCATATCAATCATATGAAAAAGGTGGTTGAAATTGTAGGCCATCCAAATAATTAACTCGAGCTACTTAGGAAATTTCACACCTTATCTCTTGCCCTCCAATATTAATAGTAGATTTCTCTAAATTCAATCATTATCAATTATCAAGTGTTAAACCCCAAGTAAATTTCAACGGTAGTTGTTTTCTTTTATCTCATTTGGATGCAAAGTGACTAACAATGTCGAATGATGGAAAATGGCAGTAATAAGAATGTAGTCAATTAAAAATCATTTATAGTTTCAAAAACAAACATTTGAGGTAAGTGAACATTTTATTTAAGATGAAAATTCAAGTATTTTATTTATGTTTGAATTACTGTAACACAAAAATCAATGCATGTTGTCAATAACTGTTTTGTTCTTACAATAAAACCACTGCATACTCTACATCTAATTACTTTGAAATTAATGAAGATCATACATCTAGTTACATAAATTCATAAATCAACATCTACACCGAAATCAATGCATCTAGTGCAAGCAATCAAATATGATTACAAATCAACATCTACATTGAAATCAATGCATCTACTAAAATAAATCGGATTAGAAACCAAAATCTACATTGAAAACAATGCATATAACATAAGAAATCAAATAGGATTAGAAATTGGCATCTACAATGAAATCAATGCATCTAGTGTAAGCAATCAAATATGATTACAAATCAAAATATACTATAAAATTGATGCATCTATTGTAAGCAATAAGTAAGATTAGAAATCAATGACTTCACTGAAATCAATGCATCCACTACAATCAATCAAATAGAATTAGGAATCAACATTTACACTAAATTAAATACATGTATTTAAGTTAAAAACCAAAATAGTCATGGTTTTATAAATCCAACTTCTTTTACCTATTCTAAAAGCCTTATTTCCTCTTCATTTATAATTAATAATGTTATATATATTTTATTTGTCTCTATGTTTATATTTATTCTTCCCTCTAT
>APFE031635616.1:16722-42092 GCA_000404065.3 Pinus taeda | reverse complement strand
AGAATATGGAAGAAAACAAGAATAGCTTTATTAAGATGAAAAGTAGCAAGAGGATTACAACCATATGTTTTGACCCAGCATCATCCTCCAGCTAGGAAGCCCTTATTCACCTCAAGCAAAGCCTAGATCACCCAACACTATGAATGTACACCAGAAAACCAACAACACTTCTCTATAAGATACAAAATTCCAGCCTCTGGATCTCTGTGATGAGGGATCCATATATAGATGATTACAGAGAGGGTGAGTCATCCTCTGGGATCTTGATTAGTGTCTTCTCTCTAATAGTTCCTGCTTCCACTTGGAGAATGATGATCTCTTACTCATCCTGGTCGAAAATAGAGAGGCAAGTGTTAGAGGGGAAGCTTCTGGAAGATTCCATGATCTTCCACCTTGCATTTTTGTCCTTGCCATTTGTCCATTCCCGACCATCGCACCCTACAGAGGAGAAAAACAGTATGCATCACACCTTGTACATTGGGAAGGTGATATGCATCGCACCCTCTGCATTGAGCTTTCAGTATGGTCAAGTTTTGACCATTTATGAGCAGTTTTTAGTGGAGAATTTCTGGGAGATGATGTAATCAGTTGACCTTGTTCCTTTAGGTAGTGAAGCAACACTTTTAGGGACTTAGGAGCCCTTAGTTTATGGACATTTATGATTGGGGTTGAAGTGCCCAAAAATGTCTATAATAGTTGCCCCCTAAAGCATGAGGTTGTTAATCTTTCTGATGTCGGGTGAAGTGGTTTACTATGAGGATTTGAAGTTTTTCCGAGCTGGGAGGTGACCTATAATAAGATACAATACAATACATTATTTTGACAACATTTTTTCATGATCTAGCTAAGGCGGGCATTCCCATGCTCAGCTTCATAAACTCATTTTCATGTACATAGGACAGACAATCGTCTGTGTGACAGACTGATGATATGGACACATCATCCTTTGAGTTGGATGATCATCTGTTTGGAAATGAAGTACACTTGATGTTTTTATATTCCTGAAGATATTGCAGCCCGGATGGATGAAAATAGATCTGAGGTCTTCAAAACTCGTTCAATCTTCACTCGGAGTACAAGTCGATCCATGTGAAAAATGTTCTGGAGTCGAACATGGAAAGACATCGCCTGATTACCAGCCAATGATGTAAGCTGTTAACAGGCGCGAGAGGAATCACCAATAATGACAATGACCCTCAAGGCACTACAGTACAATTCAAAGGCCATTGATGTAAACCTGTCGCCGAAAGTGAGAAACTTGCCATTGAGGCATGCAAGCTTCAAAGTACTGAAAGGGTTATTCCTAAGTCAACTTCTTGGATAATGAGCTGATGTCGACAAGAAGCGACCCGTCACAGGAGGGCCTTAATGAATCCCACATCAATGACATGGAATGAAGCAAATGATTTTGAAGGTGAAAACAAACTGACGAGATAGGGTTCAGGGTGGCGGTCATGAAGGAATGAAGCATAAATGTATTGCAGTGGGCGAGACACAGGTGAATTTTCTGAATGACTTCTCTTGAACATATCGGTGACACTGATGATGGATTAGTAGCATTAACCCTAAAGATGTATGGTGTGATGGAACAATGGTGATGACTAGTGAACAGAACAACCCAACTCGGCATGGATGTGGAAGGAAAGTGTCATGTTGAAGAGCGACTTGCTACCACTAAAGTTTCTTCAAGTTTTCTTCCCAATTTTCCCCAGTCATTGCTGACCAGTACCTCTTTATTTTTTTCAAGCTTGAGGAGGATAACATATGCTTGTTCTATAATTTTCCCTTCGGGTGAACCTGACATTATAATTTAGCGAGCCTAGTGACAGTGAAACTCATTCTTGTCCATTTGGACGAGTTTGTCGCTATTAGGTTTTAACGAGTTTAACGACAAAGATAACTCGGTTTCTTTCAATTTTAGAGAGTCTGAAAGAAACAGAAAGGAGACTCCAAAGATTCTTTTTCGTTGTATAATCCCTTAAGTCCGAAAAAGCGTAAAATAATACAAAAGGGATGAATTTTCGATCGTTTTAATGAGCCGAACAAGACAAGCGCTCGATCGTTTTGTGTAATAATCCCTCAGGTCCAAAAAGATTAAAATCTAGAGGAGGGATAGAACTTCCGATGCCTTAACGAGCCGGAGAGGCCAATCGCTCGACAATCTTTTCATATTTTTACGAGTCAGGTGAAAAGAGCTTAAAGAAGACTCGTTTTCGAGGAACGAGTGATGGTTTCAGGTAGTAGCTGATTCCAGGTAAGATTTGGAATTTTCCAATCATGGCAGTGTCACAAGGATGGCTAACTGAATCACTCTTCACAAATGTTCCTCGAAGGGGTAAACAATCATATGGGGGTGAATGGTCGGCTAAAAATAGAGTGGAGGTGATGGCGAGAACACAACCAAGGCTCAAAAGCTGGCGATAAGGCATTCACTATGGTTATTTACCGGTTCATTTTTTAATGAGCTTAAACACTGGGGGAAACATTTGCTTATGACTTATGTTTATTTTTTAATGAGCTTCAACTATGCGCTAAAAATGCTCGTGGAGGGTTTATTTTTTAACGAGCTTGAACTCTGCGACAACATTACTGGCCAGTCGTATGGTAAGAATGTCTCATTCGAGATGCTATTTTGAAGTGGCTTATATTTCTCAAGCTTTGCCACAGATCCTTCCTTTATGGAAGTTAGGAAACGACTAGCCTTACGGCTTTAAAGGGTTAGAGGTCCTACAAATTTAAGAAATCAATAGCCGCTCTTCGCTTGCATGTGGAAAGGTTTGCATGCCCCCAGGTATAGCAAAGTAGAGTTTCTAGGTTACCCTTCAATTTGCAGACAAAAAATTTGTTCTATCGGGAAAGGCCTACCTTCTAATGGAGGTATCTTATTCCAGCCTGTTCCCATTTTCCTGTAAGGATGAGTTCGCCAGACTATTCATATATCCTTCACAGAAACCCACTCTATACCCAAGGTTTTCCTGCCGAAACAGACCAGGGCGCATGCCCCCCGGGTTTCAGTCACATCTTTCTGAATCACTCGCGCTCATCAGGTGGACGGACTGGAGACCGATGAGACATTTCTTGCGTGAAAAGACCATTTAGGGATGGCATTTGACTATTTGTGATGTGTGAACCGAGGAATGACATTTGGTCCACGAGCTTGACCATTTTGCCTTTGTGCAGAAAACGCATTACTCTAAAGAGTGAAGAGATGATGGCTCCCATGCAATAAATATAGTCGTGTCCAAGGAGTAGATTATAATCTAAAGGTCCTTGAACTACCATAACGTTCATGTGAATAGTTTTCCTTCTCAAAGTAATGGGCACATCTGGAAGGATCCCTAAAGGTCGACTGTAGAGTTGTAACTAGGGTCTCTTTCACCTCTAATTATCCCACATTAATAAGTCAATCCGGGAACGTTTTGTTATTGCAAAGAGTATCTCAATCCGAGGCTATTCGTCAGAGTAATTCTTAGTAGTATAAAATTCAGAAAATACAAGAGTAAACGGATGCTAAACTATGACTAAATTACTTCAAAAGGATAAAATCACACAAGGCATCTTATCATTCAAGGGTGCGGAAGCGATAACCCATCCCTCTAGAAACTGATGGAAAGGAAATTAGAGCATGGACCATAGGTCTGGGAGCTAGGCAGTGACTGCTGAGGCTCACTATAGCCTTAGACCTTCTCTCACACCAAAGCAGCAAATGCAAGTAAATGGAACGACAGAAAGTAAAATAGAACAACAAATAGGAAATGGAACAGCAAGTCTAAAATGGAATGACAGTAAATGGAACAGCAATCAAAAGAACTAAGTCTCGCAAGTCAGAACCAAACTTGCTCTATTGAACCAAACTCACACTCTGCGATGAAATAACAATCTTCTCTCTTAAGGCAAATTGGATGGAATGTACTTTATGGAACAACACTCATTGATGAATTATGGAACAGCAGTAATGGATCATATATGCACACCTCACACTAATATAGTAATCTGACGATTAAAGATAATAAAACTATGTTTCCAAATAGAATAACATCACTTTCGGATTCCAATAATCAGGATTTCAAATGAATCCAATAACAGTAATATTCAGTACAGACACTCTGTAACAGAAATAGCTGGTTTAGACTAATAACATGCAATCAACTCTGAAAAGATTCAATCATGCAATGCAGATTCACTACACGGATTTCCTGAAAGAATCATTAATGAATTAATCGTAGTAGAGCATGGAATAACACATGAAAAGCATATCAGATTACCGAGCAATAAAGATAACCAAACCACGAAAAAATCAAGTTATAATGATACAAAAGCAAGTGTCCTTCGGAGCCGGGCCCTTAGCTTCCAATGGTACACCACCTTAGATTACTCCAGACGCAAAGATGAAATAAACACCAAGTCTTTTATATTAACGCATCAACAAACGTACAGTAAACTAGGTCTCAATGAGACTCAATGATCAAAGTTTAGTCTGAAAAATGAAAGTTACAAAAAAAGTCCCTTTGCTTAACGATGCTGTTCCTTTTTATAAAAGTAACGGCGGGGATATCTAGGTAACAAAAATAAGTAAAACAGAGATCCCTCAGGATCAAAGATCCTGAGGGATTCGCCAAGCTGTTAATCCTTTACTTTTCTTTCCCTTTTCCGCCGAATTGTTATCCCTTCTTCCTTTCCTGGGTCGTTCTGCTTTGATCTGCTTGATCTCGTTTGCATCCGGTTCCCTTCTAGAGGGACAACTGTTATTCCTCCTCTGTCTTTCCCTTTTGAACGACAGCTCTTCGTTTCCACCTTTCCCTGCATAGAAAAATGACAATTATCAACGATTAAGCTTTCCATGTTAATTCTTACACGTTTTATTAGAATTCTTTATTTCTTTGAGTTCATGATGCAGAAAAGGTTACAAATGTTACTGAAAAGCCACCAAATTGTTTGTCAAAAGCATACCTTTCGAGTGCTCCACACACCCCCCTGCTTACCCTGTTTAATGCCCTCATGAAAACATTATAGTTGGCATGAAAGGCGGTAAGAGAATAGGCTAGAGAGGGAACCTCGTGTGGAGACCTGCAACCGTGATGAGCAACTAAATCATCAAAGAACTGATTTGTTTGACCTTCAGGAATTTCATACAAGGCCTAATATCCGGGTGCAGGGTGCCAAATGATTGGACTACGAAATTGATACCCTAACTAGGATGTCCCTGCTTGCAAAATATGCTACCCATAAAGGTTCAATCGGCTGCCAGCCAGCTCAAAAGTTTCATATTTGAATGGTTCCCTGAGCTAGATGTTTGGGCTAGAAGTCCGGTATCGGAATTTTGTAGCATTGATGGCGAGGTCTTTAATAGTTAGAAAATATTCCAGACTGTGTTGGATTAGGTCCTCGTGCATGGGTCTTAATGTCTCCATGACACCCGAGGTCCTCATAAGGTTCCTATGTGCTCTTCATAATAGCACTGGGTCTTTAGGCTCGACTCTCACCCACAAGTCTAGGCTATTTTCCTGTCTCTGAAAAGTGTTATAAGCTCTGAGCCATTTCAGCTAATTAACCCCAAATGAAACGAAGGCTTGCAATTGTATGTCACCAACAAAAGGGCCAGGATTTAAGTCAGTTTCCTGGTCTAGCACGAGGCTGTGCAAGTAAAATTCACACAATAATCTTTGAACCTTAATTCCATAATGCTTGCAACAATCCATGAAATCATTAACAGTATTGATTTGGATAGGGGCACCCGCCCTAACAGCTTTTATCTTTAATCGTAAATATCGTTCAAGCAAAAATAAAGCATAGTTTTTAGCAGGGGCCTTATAGGCCAGAACGTCATTATACAAAGAACACACAGTGTCCATCTGCTTAATAACAATATCTAATCGATGAGTTACCTTGGCAACCTTTTCTTGCTCCTTTTGCCATCCTTCGAAGGCCTGGCTCTCGGACTGACTAATATTCCGAAGTTGCTGTTGTAACTCTTCGTATTTCTCTTGGGGGACTGTTTGTTCTCTCAGCTGTTCAGCTTCTTGCTGAGCTTGCTTCATCATCTTGTGCAAGGTTCTTGTTTTCAGATCCTTTTTCCATAGAGACGTAGAGGCCGGGAGTTTTACCTGAACCTTTTTGTTATGCTGTTTGGAGTTTAGAACCCGAATTACCCCTGAGGGTGGTGCCTCTGTTTGGATCTCCTTACTCTCTTTTTCTTTCTTAACACGAATGAAAGGTTGTTGTGGTCCCCCTGTTATTGGAACATCTTCCTGTTCCTCCGCCTCAATTGGAACGACATTTCATTCTTCAGTGTCAATTGGAACAACAGTCTGTTCTTCAACGTCATTTGGAACAACAGTATGTTCTTCAATGTCATTTGGAATGGCAGTCTATTCTTCAATGTCATTTGGAACGATAGTAGGTCTTCTAGCGGGGTTTTGACCAACAGAGCGGCTATAAGTCCTTCGTCTTCTTGTCCTACGGGATTTTGCTGCAGTGGCCCTTTTTCTTTTCCTTTTGGTCCTTCGTATCCTCAGGTTGGCTTTCAGAATCCGAATTTGCTGTCGGAGCTGGGCTATAGTGCTCAACAACCTCTGTTGTTTCCTCCTTAATTTCTTGATTTCTATTGCCTCAGCAGAGGGTTCATCACTGGCCCTTAAATCTGCTCCTACTCCATCTAGAATTTCTTCTGGTGTCTTCGGAACAGATTGTTCCCGATTGGTGTCTCTTATTTCCTCATCATGAACGGGCAGGTTTTCTTCTCCTGCCTTTTCTGCATGTGATTTCTCAGGTGTGTCTTCCTCCAAAGGTCCGTCAAGGAGGCCTGCTGGGTTGGAGGGTTGGCCATACTCCCCCATATTGGCCAGGATTGCAGCCAATTCATCTTCACCCATAGGGTCCTGCAGCGGGCTGCCCTCCGGCTGTACTACTTCCTCCTCTTGATTGGACTGCTCAGTGACTGCCTTGGAGTGTTCAACTTCTGTTTCTGTTTTGCAGTGCTCGTCTCCCTCCTCGACTCCTTCTCCGAGCTGCTCAGCCTCCGCCCTAGATTGTTCAGCATTTTCTTCGGAAGGTCCTCCTTCTGGTTCTAGAGGTTCGTCTGTAATCTCGATTGGTTGGCTGGTGCTCTCCTGGATCTTTTCCAACCTCCCTCGTATCCGAGCTAGCCGGGCTAATTTCCTTGGTCTCTTAGGTTGTTCGGGTGTACTAGCAACATGTTTTTCTGCTACCAATTTTCTGCATTTTTCTGGTCGTTCTGGTGTATTTGAAGAATGTTTTCATTTTGGAGCAACATGTTTTTCTGCTACCAATTCTTTGTGTTTTTCTGATCATTCTGGTGTGCTAGAGGAATGTTTAGGTTTTGGGGATGGTGCAGCCAATCCCCCCTCGATCATTGCAATGAACTCCTCCCAGCTGCTCTGCTGTTGAGTGAGACTATGGCTCACTATCAATCGAATCAATCCATGGTGGCTAACAACTGTTTCTACGTGCTGTGCCTTTTTCAGGCTTTGAGCCGCATTATGCAATAATGAATTTAAGAGTGCAGGCAGATTTACAGAACATTTTTCTTTCAAAACAGCTAAGAGTTTAAGATGACGTGGTCTTACCACGTCTTTCCTCCCTTCGCAAGTGATGTAGCTCTGCACTATCTTTGCTAATTCGGTCCAGGGTTCTCCTAACGTTGCTGGAAGAACTCCCTTCCCCTTAACTATCAAGCTTTGGCCTTCATCCTGGAAAATCTCCATAATCTTTTGTAGTCTTTCTTTCTTCAGTGTCCATGCAGGTCCGGCGGCTGGTAGTCCCGAGACTTCTGCAATTATATCATCAGCGATCGCTATCCGCCTCTCTCTTACTATCGAGTAGTTCTCCTGCAGATTTTGCAAAAACTCCAATGCCACTGTTTCATTCGATTCTTGTAGGCAACTGAAATAATTCAGCCACCCTACCTTTTCCAGGATCCCTCGAGCAGCAGCGGAGACTGTCAACTCCTGAGGTTCACTTCGGATTGCCTTTCCCCCCATGGTTCCACTCAGAATTCCCAATGGAACAACAACTGCCTGTGTTGTTTGAGACGCAAAGAGGGTGATCGTCGCAAGGTTTTGGAAAAGAACACAGAGTATGCAACAAAAATAGATTGTGGATGGCAACTTTCGTAAAAATAGAATTATCATACCGTTAAACCATGCCATACCTTCGTACACTATCTTCCCCGAATGGTGTGCTGACACGTAATTCGTGGAGTAATGAGGTTACCTTCCCCCCCGCGATCTGATAGGCTGTCCCAACCGTCAAATAGAGGAGCAGCAACCATTCTGTAACCAAGTCATAAAGGAACAACATATGAAATTATGCCATGTTTTAGATAGACAACGAAATACTGAAATTGAGGCAAAAAGGTGGATCGCGTTTTGCATAAGAGCCTGCGTGATATGATGCGAGGCCGGGGGATGGGACGTCTGTCAATCATACAAAATCTCCAGCGGTCATTGTTAGTTCCGTTGCCATGATTGGTGGTAATGAGTGTTCATGTGATGTATACATCGAGACATAAAATATGATCTATTCATAGGATATAAGAGACAAAGAAGTATTGATATCATACCTATTGGTGTAACCATTACGACTTCAATACCATTAACAGAGCTCTGCTGCCGACAGGTGTTCATAACCTTGGCAGAGTTGTTTATTTCACCCCTGGAACCATGATCCTTTGTGTGTATTGTGAAGAGTATTTTGTCAAAATGTAGGCCATTATGCTGGCTTGATAACCAGGTAGCCATAATGCCATTCACAAGGTAGGTGCGAAACGTGGGCAGGCCGGCTCGTGATGAGACCCCCTGTTCCAAGGTCTGTTTATTTGGTGTACCTTTGGACCATATCCCTGGTGTGGTGGCCATAATGGGAATACCACTTCGCTTCCATCCTTATGATCATGGTAGGCTAGCTCTTGATGAGACCCCCTATCCTGCATTTGACAATTGATAATCCATATTTACTTTTTTTTTTCTTTTTGCAGAGCACTTTTTCTTATTTATTACACATAAGGGTGGTTCAACACTCCTTAAGAGTGGGAATGGTGGAAGAAGTCTTATCATCCCAACAGGAAGATATAAATCCTCTGCTCTTATCCCTAAGTAATAATAAAAAAAAAGATTTTTTTTTAAGGGAAATCATCATGATAAAGATAACCAACCAGAGAAACGGTAATAAGACAATGACAACGAAGATGAGAAGTAAGTTTGTCCCTCCTCTTGTCCTCTTATCAATACTAGGCCTTATAAAGATAGCGATCTATGATCCGCTGAATTCGGTATGTCATGATTTATGTTCATTGCATAAGTGCATAGCTGTATCTTAAAGACTGGAGAGAACATGGGCGAAAAGCATCCTCAATATCATCAAAGAGAGCAAAAACATGCCGATGGTGTTCCTTTTGAAAAAGGAACAACAGGAAAGAATCCATGCAAACAAATACTTGAGATGTCGTTTCTTTAAAAGGAACAGCAAAAATAATCAACAAAAAGAATGTTGTTCCTTTGGAAAAGGAACAGTAGAAGAGCAAAAATGTTGTTCCTTTTGAAAAGGAACAACAGAAAATCACAAATGCTATTCCTTTTGAAAAGGAATAGCAGAAAATCACAAATGTTGTTCCTTTTGAAAAGGAATCAGTAGAAAATCACAAATGCTGTTCCTTGAAAAGGAACAATAGAAAATCACAAATGCTGTTCCTTTTGAAAAGGAACAGCAGAAAATCACAAATGCTGTTCCTTTTGAAGAGGAACAGTAGAAAATCACAAATGATGTTCCTTTTGAAAAGGAACAGCAGAAAATCACAAATGATGTTCCTTTTGAAGAGGAACAGTAGAAAATCACAAATGTTGTTCCTTTTGAAAAGGAACAGCAAAAAATCACAAATGTTGTTCCTTTTGAAAAGGAACAACAGAAAATAAAAAATGTTGTTCCTTTTGAAAAGGAACAACAGAAACACGCAAATGTTGTTCCTTTTGGAAAAGGAACAGCAAGGACACGTAGAATGCAAAAATCAAAATGAAAAAAAGAGAAAGATCAATGAAAATGTTAAGAAAGCATATATACAAAAACTTATGTACAAGTTATAGAAAAAAATGAATTCCTTACTGAATTATAGGTGAGGAAGATTTTGCTTCCTCTCCTAAAATTTCCATATCAGTGTCTTGACGTAGCTGCTGATAGAAGGATTCCTGAGTGAGTGGCTTGCGATAGAGACGAACTCGGTGGCCATTTACCTTGAATGCATATCCAGAACCGTCGATTGTGATCAAAGTGAGGGTCCCATTATCATGTACTTTCTGGATTTCGTATGGTCCCAACCAACAAGTTTGAAGTTTCCCCGGGAAGTCCTGAAACCGAGAGTCATATAACAAAGCCCAGTCTCCTTCGTGAAAGACTTTGTTCTTGATGAGTGCATCATGCCATTTAGCTCGCTACTATTGAATAAGTGTTGTATTCTGTAATGCAGAGAGCCTGATTTCGTCCAATTCATTAATCTGCTGTAATCGATTGATTTGTGCCTCACTTAGATCTAGGCCAACTTCCTGTGCAGTTCGTAGCATTTGGATTTCGAATTCTATGGGGAAAATAGGTTGTTTTCCAAACACTAATTGATAGGGTGAATAACCGGTGGTACTTCTCCATGTGGTTCTATAAGCCCACAGTGCTTCAGGTAATCGGGCAGCCCAATCACGCCTATGTGACACAATGGTTTTTGTTAAAATTTATTCTATTACCTTGTTGCTACTTTCTACTTGCCCATTCGCCTGCGGGTGATATGGGGTAGTAATTTTATGCTGGACGTGATAATTGTTAAGTGTTGCAGCTAATTTGTTTCCGGAAAATTGTGGTCCTCCATCTGTAACTATTTCTCTCGGAAGGCCATAACGTACAAACAAATGGAACAGGAACTGTATTACAGAATATATTGTAGCTCTAGGCAACGTTTCGGCCTCAACCCATTTGGTGACATATTCTGTCGCCACCAAGATATATGTTCTCTGATTTGATGATGGGTTGATGGGTCCAACGAAATCAAGAGCCCATCGTTCAAATGGTTCAATGACTAATTGTGGCCTCAGAGGCATTTTGTCAGTTTGACCAGGTCGTCCTGCTCGCTGGCAGCTGTCACAGGCTTGGACAAATTTCTTCGCATCTTTGAAAATTGTAGGCCAGTAGTATCCTGTCTGTAATACTTTATGTGCTGTTCTTTTTTCAGCAAAGTGTCCCCCACATGGTCTGTCATGACAGGCTTTTAAGATGTCGAAAATTTCATCTTCTCGAATACATCTCCTAATTTGCATGTCTGCCCCTGTGTGGAACAAATAGCCCCCAAACCATGAAAATCGAGTACTCTTCTGAACAATCTGCTTACGTTCATTAGGGGTTAAGTGTTTTGGTAGCTTACCTACTGCAAGGTAATTGGCAACATCAACATACCAGGGTGTTTGAACAGCAATAGCAAACAGGTGCTCATCAGGAAATTGATCTTCCACTGCTGCTGCTTCAATTGATTTTGGTATTAGTGAGAGAAAATCGGCTACAGGGTTTTCCTTGTCAGGTCGATCCTTGATTGTGATATCGAACTCTTGCAATAAAATCAACCATCTAGTTATTCTAGCATTTGTGACAGGCTTATTTGCTAAATATTTGATAGCAGAATGATATGTATATAAAATAACGGGATAGCCTGTGATATAATGTCTAAACTTATTGACAGCATGTATTACAGCCAGGAATTCTTTTTCAGTGGCAGTGTAATTTAATTCAGCAGGGGATAAATTTTTGCTGATATAATAGATAGCATATGGTTTTTTATCCTCTTCCTGTCCAAGGACTGCACCGATTGTTGTATCTGAGGCATCAGATGAGATTTGGAATGTTAAATTCCCGTTTGGTCCTCGAAGGACTGGAGCTGTTGATACAAGCTTCTTTAATTCCTTGAAAGCACGGTCGCATTTTTCTGTCTACAAGAAATCAACATTACCAGTTAGTGCATATAGAGGTGCAGCAATGTGTGAATAATGTTCTATAAATCATCTATAATACCAAGAAAATCCAAGAAAGTTGCATACCTCTTTTTGAGTAGTGGGGGTGGGGATAAGCAAAATTATTTGAATTTTGGCCGGGTCTACCTGAATGCCAGCTGCTGAAACATAGTGTCCTAGAATGAGCCCTTCAGTCATCATCATATAACATTTTTCGTGGCTTAAGCAAAGCCTGGTAGCAATGCAACGTTGTAGGACTTTTTCTAGAGTGTCTAAAGCTGGATCAAAATCATCTCCATATGGTGTAAAGTCATCCATGTACACTTCAAGTCCATCATTTATTAAATCTGCAAAGATGCTAAGGACAGCCATTTGGAATGTAGCAGGAGCATTACATAGGCCAAAGGGTAGAACTTGATAGGAAAATGTTCCCCAAGGACAAGTAAAAGTAGTTTTATTCTGGTCTTCAAGGGCAATCTGGATCTGATTGTATCCATTGAAGCCTCCAGGAAAGAAAATAATTTCTTTCCTGCTAAAGTGTCCAATACTTGGTCTATGAATGGGAGAGGGAAGTGATATTTCTGTGTGGCTTTATTTAACACCCTGTAATCCACACAAATCCTCCATTTCCCATTCTTCTTGGGTACCACCACAAGCGGAGAGACCCATTTACTATCGGAAATAGGATAGATGAAATTAACATCTAAAAGTTTCTGAAGTTCAGATTTTACAACATCTTTTAGATGAGGGTTGAGTCTTCTTTGCGGTTGACGAACAGGTCTTGCATCTTTTTCTATATAAATGTGGTGGGTGCACAATTGGGGATCAATCCCTTTCATATCAGGGTAATCCCACGCAAATCCTTCTTGATATTTTCGTAACAGATGGATGAGCTTTGTTTCTTGGTCCGGTGTGAGGTTGGCATTGATATTTAGAGTCTTTCCCAGTTCAATATCCACTACTTTACTGTTGGCAACAGCAGTCACAGGTATTGTTTGGTCATGCACATCTTTCAAAGGATCTTCTTCTAGTTCACTATCGAATTCTGCTTCTATCATGAAACACTGTGTGTGAGATCTAGATTTAGTTTGACTAATGAAATTATTGATGGCATCATCTTCTATTTGGTCTTTAAAATCTAGAGCCTTCTGTACAGTCAATGGGGATCTGATATTGTCAGTAAGGTATGACATAGGGCGCTGGTTAGTTTTTATCATTGTAAGACTTGGCTATGCTGGAGGGTATAGAACTAGATTTTTAATATCTGGTCCTCTAGTTATAGTCATGTTTCCCTGCCGGCAACCAATGTAAGCATCGGCAGTAGCAAGCCAAGGTCTACCTAAAATTAGCGGATGTCCATCCAGTCGGGTTTTTGGATTAATTATCAGGAAATCAGTTGGTTATTCCCAGGAATCTACAAAAACCATGACATCGTATAGAGTACCTTCCGGTCGAACTACAGATCGGTCGGCCAATTCTAACAAAGTAGAAGTAGGTTCTACCGATGTAATGTCGAGCTTTTGGCAAGTAGAGGTTGTCAAAATATTAATTGCAGCTCCTAGATCAACTAAAGCATTAGTCAGGGTCTGACCATAGATTTGAACAGTTACGATTGGATTTCCCAGATCTTCATATTTAATGGGTGTCTCCTTTCCTGATAACAGGTCAGATAAAGTACCGACTACTTGGACTCTTGGGTTAGTGGTTGCATTCCTCGATTTTTTTATGCACAATTCTTTTATAGTTTTTGTGTATATAGGGATGTCTTGAATGGCTTGGAGGAATGGAATTCTTATGTAGAGATTTTGTAACTCTCCCAGAATGTCAAAGTCTGGATATTGTCTAGGTCGTGGTATGACTAATTGTTCCGAGAAGGGAGGAGAGTATGTACTTGCTTGATGATGGGTCTGCTCCTTATTTACAACCTCTTGTTGTAACGGATGTTCTATTGGTAACTGATCTTCAATGTGAACTGTTTTATCTCCCTCCGTTTCTATTATACGTCCAGATCTTAACTAAAGATCATTGCACTCCCTCAGGTCAGGTCCAATTTCTGATGATTCCATGATTTGGAGGGACTGGACCGGTCTATTATTTGGATTGGGATTGGGTTGGGCTGGGAGTTGCGGTCTCAGATTAGACTGGGGGTTTTCTTGTAAAGCTGGCAGAGTCGGTTGAGGGAGTGGAATAGTTTCTACTGGCTGATATGTCTATTTTGGCTAGTTTGTATGCCAGGGTGAACCTTGTGAAGTAGGGGGAGTCCATTGTGGAGGATATGTGTTATTTTGCCAATATGGTGGGGCGTAAGGAAAATTCAGCCAGCCAAATTGGCTTGTCTAATTCATCTACGGATTTGGAGAAGGAAACGACTGTGATGACCAGTTCGAAAATGGGGGTTGAGATTGGTTTTGTCACATACTATATTGCTGAGCATTATACTGCGGAGGCTGGAAAGAAGAAGTTGGGTCTGAAAACATACCAGATTGCCTTGGTTGCCATTGACGACCCTGGTTAATGAAGTATGCTAATTCTGGCTCTTCTTCTGCTTCCTTATATACTGCCTTCAATCCAGGAAGTGAGGGGCAGCTCTCAGTAAGGTGATCTTTTGTACAAATAGCACATGTTTGAACTGCATCCAGTGGACATTCCTTGTGGCTATGTTTTCTTCTACATCGGGGGCAGAAAATCGCCAAATTTTGTTCCACCTCCATCTGCTTCTATTTAGCCTACACAATATCAAGTTGTGTAGTTAATGTCCCCAGAATATCAGTTTTAAAATTTTCTAATAAATTTCCAAGTTCTACACGTGTTACTCCTTCTGTTGATATTTTGTTATCTCTGACAAACCGATCATATTCTGCTAATTTTATCCTTGTGCTGCCTCTCGAACTCCTGATACATAAATCAATGATGTCAACAAAATTCTCTTGATAAATATCCCCTTTTCCCATGATATTTAATGTTTCAATCCATTGTTCCTTCATGCCTCTGATCAATGCAGTTTTTAACACATTATCAGGCAGAGGTAGTGATGCATAGGGAGATCTCTGTAAATTATACTGAAAATGTTCTACGTATTCCTCTAATGTTTCATTTGGTCTAGCTGTCATTTGGAATATTTCCTCTTTTAATTCTCTAGACCTACAATAATCCTTATATTTCTTTAGGAAAGATTCTTTCATTTGTTACCAGTTATTTATGACTCCACCACCTAAACCCATAAACCATCTTAAAGCCGCCCCTTTCAAAGTGGAGGGGAACATTATTAATGTCTGGGGGTCAGTGGTGTAATCATATCCCCTGCATAGCACATCAAATTCAAATAAGAATGCATCAGGGTCCTCTGATGTAAGTCCGTGAAATGTAGGAATGTGTTGAAGAGGGATTGCTTTCATGGGCACATTTGCTGCGGAATCCACTATAGGATATTGCAATGTAGAAGTTTGAGTATTTGGCTGATTCTGCGCCATGGGTTCGAATATATGCCAATAACCTTCCGGGATTTCTAGGAGGGTATTCCTAGGCTGAGAAGGAACGACCTTGACAGGGATTGTTTTAATAGCACTTCCCCTATCTGGAATTTCTGTCTAAGGAAATAGGATGTCTTCAATAATAATTTTTACCGTGCTCCCCTTATCTGGACTATTTAATGGCTGAATTATCCTAGGAGGAGACCTTGGCTCCCCTACTTCCCCTATTTCCCCTTCTCCTTCACAAAGATTGCTTAGATTCCCTTCCTGCAGTCATTCTGGAATAGAATTGTCAATTTCTTGAAAGTCCTGTTCATCAGTCTGACTATGCACCTCAGCAAAGGCTACAGATGGTGATCCTGTGGCCTGAAGGGAGCTAGTAGGCTATTTAGAATTGATCTTCCTTGGGCCTACTGATGGGTGAGATTCAGTTTTCTTATAGATTTCGTCTATGAAGGTTGTTCGGCCAAGGGTCACCAGCCCTTTGGCTTTTTCGAGTTTGGATGGAGGTTTGATATTCTTTTCTGGATTTTTCTGCTTAGTCATGCACTCTAATAAACTACTAAATCCTATTCAACCAGCAATTCTACTAGGAGAGCGGATGGTCGAGCAGGGCTTTTACATGCTCCATACACAGGTTCTTACCTTCCATTTTTAAAATCCAACTCTCCCCTAGCAGATTCGCACACTACTCTGTAAAAGACAAATGGCTATACTCTTTCCCCGGCAACAGCACCAAAATGTAGAGTTGTAACTAGGGTCTCTTTCACCTCTAATTATCCCATATTAATAAGTCAATCTGGGAACGTTTTGTTATTGCAAAGAGTATCTCAATCCGAGGCTATTCGTCAGAGTAATGCTTAGTAGTACAACATTCAGAAAATACAAGAGTAAATGGATGCTAAACTATGACTAAATTACTTCAAAAGGATAAAATCACACAAGGCAGCTTATCAGTCAAGGGTGCGGAAGCGATAACCCATCCCTCTAGAAACTGATGGAAAGGAAATTAGAGTATGGACCATAGGTCTGGGAGCTAGGCAGCGACTGCTGAGGCTCACTACAGCCTTAGACCTTCTCTCAAACCAAAGCAGCAAATGCAAGTAAATGGAGAGGCAGAAAGTAAAATAGAACAGCAAATAGGAAATAGAACAACAAGTTTAAAATGGAACGACAGTAAATGGAACAGCAATCAAAAGAACTAAGTCTTGCGAGTCAGAACCAAACTTGCTCTATTGAACCAAACTCACACTCTGCGATGAAATAACAATCTTCTCTCTTAAGGAAAATTGGATGGAATGTACTTTATGGAACAACACTCATTGATGAATTATGGAACAACAGTAATCGATCATATATGCACACCTCACACTAATATAGTAATCTGACGATTAAAGATAATAAGACTATGTTTCCAAATAGAATAACATCACTTTCGGATTCCAATAATTGGGATTTCAAATGAATCCAATAATCGTAATATTCAGTACAGATGCTCTGTAACAGAAATAGCTGGTTTAGACTAATAACATGCAATCAACTCTGAAAAGATTCAATCATGCAATGCAGATTCACTACACGGATTTCCTGAAAGAATCATTAATGAATTAATTGTAGTAGAGCATGGAATAGCACATGAAAAGCATATCAGATTACCGAGCAATAAAGATAAGCAAACCACACAGAAATCAAGTTATAATGACACAAAATCAAGTGTCCTTCGAAGTCGAGCCCTTAGCTTCCAATGGTATATTGCCTTAGATTACTCCAGACGCAAAGATGAAATAAACACCAAGTCTTTTATATTAACGCATCAACAAACGTACAGTAAACCAGGTCTCAGTGAGACTCGATGATCAAAGTTTAGTCTGAAAACTGAAAGTTACAAAAAAAGTCCCTTTGCTTAACGATGCTGTTCCTTTTTATAAAAGTAACGACGGGGATATCTAGGTAACAAAAATAAGTAAAACACTGATCCCTCAAGATCAAAGATCCTGAGGGATTCGCCAAGCTGTTAATCCTTTACTTTTCTTTCCCTTTTCTGCCGAATTGGTATCCCTTCTTCCTTTCCTGGGTTGTTCTGCTTTGATCTGCTCGATCTTGTTTGCATCCGGTTCCCTTCTAGAGGGACAACAGTTATTCCTCCTCTGTCTTTCCCTTTTGAACAACAGCTCTTCATTTCCACCTTTCCCTGCATAGAAAAATGACAATTATCAGCGATTAAGCTTTCCATGTTAATTCTTACACATTTTATTAGAATTCTTTATTTCTTTGAGTTCATGATGCAGAAAAATGTTACAAATGTTACTGAAAAGCCACTAAATTGTTTGTCAAAAGCATACCTTTCGAGTGCTCCACATCGATTGGTTCCCTTATCGAAGCCTGTTAGATTTCTCATTTCAGGAAAAAACGATGGTGAACCAAACGCTTTCCAAGCAGTTGAGGAAAGGATACTCACAGAAGCCCCTTCATCAATGATGGTACCAACCATGACCATTCTGTAAGCTTGTACAATTATTCTGAATGGTACATTGGCTGGTAAACGGGGTCTGCCTAGTAGATTCCAGTTGAAGGAAACGACTAGGTTGCTTGGTGGTGGGACTGAATAGATGGCTGGATATGACTTTGATGAACTTCGTTCTTGCGATAAAGGAACGGGAGGACTGCCCGCAAGTTCATCAGAGTCTGTGTTGATGAAAAGAATTTGAACAGTGTCATTCTCTTTCTCTTCAGTGACGGTATCATTCGAAGATGAACACTCTGAAGGCAAGACCGGGTCAACTGCCGTATCAACCCTTTGACTTTCGTCTCGTATCGATTCAGAGGGTTCATTTTCAATGATAGGCCCTTCAGCCGACCACAATGACGGGCTAGCCGGATTATCAACCGGTGGAGGACTTGGCAAGAGTTTTTTTATATCCAGGAGGAAGTCGTAGCGGTGAAACTGGGCGATCTTCCAAAACTCTTTTAGCCTCGTCAAGGAAGGGACAATGGTGGACGATGTGACTACCTTCACACAACTTATAAGGAAGTTTAGGATTCCTTCTTTTTCCATGTGCTTCACTTTCACTGGTTGATGGTGATCATTCAACATAATTGCCAGAGGTTGATGCTACCGAATTGTGCAAACGAGGAGACCAGTCCCTTAAGATCCGAGGGATGCAGGGACAATATCGGTGATAGTGGTCTCCATTGCAAATGACACAAGGAGATTTAGGTTTTGACTGTGCGGTGTGTGAATTTTCGCTAGACGATACTTGGTTGCTCCCTTTCGATTTTGGTTCCTTTTTCTTCTTTTCCTTTTTTTCTTTCTGCTTTTTCTTCTTCTCAGTTACTTGATTTTTAGCTTTATTACCTTTATCGAGCGAAGAGGAAGGAGGAGAGGGAGAATCAGATGAAGTAGAAGGTTGAGAGGCAACTCTAGTGTTGTCTAGTTGTTGATTAGACTGTTAAGGAATTACGAGATTATGAACGATAGAGGTAGAGAAAAGCCAGATAGGGAAACCAATTGTCAACCCTAGAAGTGACAAAGTGGCCATATGGGGCGGACCAACATCTCCCCAAGAGGAGAAAGGACTAGGATTTCCTCCAAGGGGAAATCCTTGGTTGGTAGACTCCATTTTGTTAGCCTGAAGATCAACAGGGGGAATTTGTGACGTTATTCCAATTAAAATAAATTTTTAGACACTTGGACACAACTTGTTTTTTCAATTTTAAAGAGTCGAGAAAAAACAAAAGATGACTCTAGTTGTCTTCGATTTTTATTGAGCCTAAAGTGATAAGTGCTCAGAGGACCTTTTCTTTTAAGGAGTCTGAAAAGGAGCAAAATGGACTTCTCCGAAGATCTAGGCAGAGAGGATTACCAAACAAATCGCAAAACTACAGAATACGTTTTACGGTACGACAGTCAAACTTCCCGAACGCTATGTTCGGTGCATTGCGATCGATAAGGCAGTAGACATGGCTTCCTAAGGATAAAGGATGTAGCCTATTGTGGTCTCCCAATATATACTCGACGGTACGTGGGAGCACAAGTCCATACTGGCACTTGCCGTCTCAGAGTGAGGATCACCCACCACACTGAAAGCATAGTACCAGTTTTACGACGCTGGAATCGTCTCTAGTAACCTCTAGATGTGTGCGTTAATGTCCAAGCTGTAATCATTGAATTTATTTTAAGTTGATCTGCTTACCGTTTGCCTTTCAGTTCACCACGTGATGTATATATAATCTAAAATCAGTCTTATGATGAGTAAACAGCGTTTGATCTTCTTTCAGCAATGAATATCTAGCTACTAAGGGAGAAGTCAGAATCTTTTCTCACAGAGCACAGAGCAACGCTAAATGCACGTCCTAATCAAGCAAGCAATCAAAATGCAAATGCACATGCTGATTTTTTTCAGCTCTTACGTGTGAGTGAGTTAAGCAAGTATGTGCAAAACTAAATTACTTTTAAAACGACAGTACTCAACAAAATTCTTTTTCAAAACGAAGTGAAAGCAAGAGAGACACTTTGCGATTTTGAAATGGAAATTGCTTTTCGACACTTTAAAACTAATAATTCAAATACTATGTAATAGTAACTGTATAATCGACTATCAAGAACAATGGGATTGCTTTCTAAAACTAAAAATAATAGTTGTGACACTTTCAGATCTAGAAACGACAATTCAACTATGCTACTTTTTGCAAAAAAAGAATTATGCTACACCTTCGCAAAAGCTTACGAAAACATCCACCAATATTTCACATTAAGCCGAAGGTTCACATGTGTGCGGCTCAGCACAAAAGTTTACTTCAAATCGTATGCCATTGTTGGATTTAATATTTCGTCATGAATGAGGTTAAGGATATCAATAAGGAAATGTCAGAATGTCAACCTCATGAAAACGTATCCCGAGAGTTTCGTTTAGTTGACCAATATAATCATGACGTTTTAAATTTTTGTGTAATATTTTTTAATTAGTTCGGTTTAAAATTTAATAAAGAGTTTTTTTAATGATAAGTTTAAAATTGGTTATTTCACCATTTTAAGTGTTTTCCTTTTTTTATAATAATAAAGTCATTGTTGTTAGGTTACCAAATTAAAAATAAAAATAAAATTTTACATATATAAAAAAATAATTATTTTAGTTCCATATTTATATGAGTATAAATTTTATATTTAAAAAACAAATTTAAACATTGAATTTTTCACTTGATTAATCCGAAATTAAAATAAATTTATAATTTCAAAAATACAATAAAAAAATATATAATATTACAAAAATTAAAAAACACACATTTTAAACACCAGAAAAATACATAAGGTCACAAAAATGAGAAAAATAATAATAAAAGCGCGTAGACTACACTGCTACAGCCTCCGATAGAGACAGCCAAAAGACACCCTCGTGACGAATTGAATGTTGTAGTAGCCGCGTCGAACATCACAGCTGGAAGTTGCGGCGAATCGCGATTCGCAATGTAGTGGCGTAATGTGGGCGGAATAGTCAGAATCGAATTCCATTTCCTGGAAGATAGAGACCATGATCAGCGGTCGCGGGGAGCGAAGAAAAACAACGGAGTCTTCTTCGAATTTGCCTCTGCCTTTCGACCTATTGACGCCCGACGCCTTTCTTTTTGCATATAAGGCGGCCTCTGAGTCGACTCGAGCATTACAGAATCACAGCAATCAGAGAACGCTTGCAATGTCGAGTTCGCATCCGGCCATGGATTCTTACGATAACTTCAACAGAAACGATAACTATTACGGAAATAATGCAGCTAATTACTCGACGGCGATGGCCATTGGCAGCAAAATCATGATTGTCGCCATTCTATTACTGTTCGCGGTCGTTCTCTTCGTTTTCGGTTTACAGATCTACGCGCGCTACTTCTTGTGGCGTAGGGGTTCTTTCCGACGCCGCCGTCTTGACTTTGTTGAACAGCAGGATCCCCTGAGGCTCCAAAGAGTCGGCCTCAGCAAGTCGGCTATAGAAGCGATTCCCGTGTTCGTCTATCAGTCGGAGAATCACAAAGAGGGGCTTGAATGCGCCGTCTGTTTGTGCGAATTTGAGGAGAACGAGAAGGCGAGACAGCTCCCCAAATGCCACCACAGTTTCCACATCGATTGCATAGACATGTGGCTGCAATCGCACTCGACTTGTCCGCTGTGTCGATCCAGTGCCCTGCCCGACACGACCGCCGATTCTGTCGTGGTTCTAGTAGGCAATGTGGAGGCAGCATCCGGGGGCGCCCCTGAAACAAATCATCAGGTGTCTCTGCCCACCGTTTCAGAGGGCAACGCATCGATTACCATGGAACCCGACCTCTGCCCTTTGCGTAGACATGACGAGGTTCTGCAGTCTCCAACTTATCCCACCCACATGCTTCTCTGGGCAACCCAAAACAGGGTTTCTTCCATGTCGAACTCCATGGTCTTCGACCAAGGGGTGGCATCGACTTCTCGTAAAACCCTCGACAAAATCATCATTGATATACCCCGAAGAATGGACAGTTTTTCTTCTCCCAGGCTACTCTGCAGCGATGACCAACAGATGTTTTCGCCAAATGGGCAATCGCTTAAATCCCCCAGCATTCGGCTCCGTTCATTCAAAAGGCTCTTAAGCAAAGGCAAGAAGGTCATTCCACCGAGTCCAGATGATGGTAGAAGAAATATTCACATTGAGCAAGCGGATTCATCCGAGAGCCACGGATAGTTGAAAGCTAGGGTTTGTTGGTTTCTACTTCAATGAGCATTAGCATCTGAGGAATTGTATAAACATATTAGTCAGAGAATTGATGCAAAACTTTGCCCCGCCCAGGATTGATTTTGCAGCTGATATGGACGGTGGAATACAGTGGCTGTATTTTCCATGAAATTGATAGTACATTGTTTCTTCTTCTAATTTTAACTGGGTCTCTGACGACTAACATGCATGAATTATTTATGAGAGAATATTCAGTTATCTGAAGTACAGCAGTTACATGCATGCATGCATTAACTAACTGAACTCACAATTAATTCAACAAACTATTTGAACTAATCTAACTAGACTTAACTCAATTAATTGAGCTAACTAATTACAACTCATCCTTATTTCTTTAACTGATCGATAAATTCATCAATCAATGGAGAAACTATTGCATGTCTTCACATAAACTTCATGTTTGATTTTCTACAACTAATTAACTCAATATGAATTAATTAATTATTTTACAAACAACTGCTAAGATCAAATTCGAATTTTACTTTTCAATTTTAGTTCAGGGACTAAGTAAAATTGGAATCTATTCCAAAATGTTATTTATAGCAATGCTATTTTTAGCACTTTCACTTTTCATTCCTTGTTGCTATGTCCAATACTGGTACCCAAACTGCTATTTATAGCATTTCTTGTTTCCATTTTCAACACAATGAACAACTAGAGAGAGGGAGGGATTGAAAAGGAATGTACAAATTTTGGCTAGCAGGGATTGCTAGGGCCATAGGACAAGTGGATCAAGTCATATAATTACCGATTCTAGGTCTATCAGACCTCCAATAATTCCTAAAAGTAACTTAGTATCTTGAGACAGTGTACAACAACCAAAAGTAACTTAGTATCTTGAGACAGTGTACAACAACAAACAAATTTGAACAAGAATCAAACCAAGCACAACTCCTTGTCTCTCCAAGCATAAAATGAATAACATGTCCCTAGATATAGATGTTTAGTTTAGTTTTATGTGTGAAGCTTATTTGAAAAAATGGTTACATATATTTAGTTGGGATTCTCATTTAAGATTGAAAATCTACTAAGATATTTTTGTATATAATACATTTTTATAGTTACAATATTAATTTGTGTGTGTGGTGTGTGTCTATATATATATATAATATATATATATAAATATATCACACAATGATTATATTTATATGAAAGGAGATTTTTATTCGGCCTAACTCAAACAATGTTTGAAAGATATTACAAAATTAGGTAAGTCAGGCAAGAGAGGAGAGACTCCACCCTATAAATTTCTTAGTGAAATATAAAATTTCTCTTATGCTCCAAATACCATAACTACATTTTGTAACATCTTCAAGGGCAATGTGTAGGTCTAAGCTTCACGTTTTGATTTTTTTCCATGTCTAATACGTATATATGTCGGGGTTGTGCATGAGTGCCTCATGGCCTATACTCAAGCCTTAGCTTCATGATTTGGTGTTCTATTATGAATTTTTAGACTTGATCTTTGATAAGGCTGGGTGAGAATAGTATTATTGTTAGTAGGGGGATAATTCTATTATTCCTGCTATTCTATATGTGATGGAGCTTACTTGGGTCATGGTTTTTCCAAATGATGTAGACAGTCAAGGTTTCCTTACTTGCATAAGTGATTGATCATGTGAAAGACTTGAAGCGACGTGTATCAGAGATTTGCTAAAAGAAATTTTGAGCCAAACAAAATGGATGAATTGAGAGTAGAGGAAGCAGATGGAGATGGAGATAACAACGAGGGTAGGCTTGCCATGAAAGCATCTCTATGTTGTGATGATAGCCTATACCTTTTTGATGATTTGAATCGGACCCTTCACTTTCTAAGGCTGAGAACTGTGAAGGAAAATATTTCTTATTTGGGTGGCATGATGAAGAATGTGTTTATTATGACAAGCATGGAAAGAGTCACTGAAAAACATCCAAGAAACCCATTTGTCAATTGTGTGCATGAAGCCCTAAGGGTTGTGATGGAGAGGGATGCTTCTACTGAATTGTCCTTCAGAAGCTTGGCAAGCAAAAGGAAAATAATTATTCCTTTGGATGCAACATGCTCTCTATTCAAGATCCTATCACGAATGTGGAAACATGGAAAAATGTTAACATCTATACAATGTGCAATGCATACTTTGGCCATTATTTTTTTGAGATGATTTTGTAAAGTACTTCTTACTATATACAAAGTTATTGTAATGAAAAGACTATGATGGTGGGCACCTTTCACACCCTTTTGTCTAGTATTTTGATTAGGAATCCATTTCCATGTGAATGTTCAATCTCAATGTTGCATTGTGAGATCATGTTATCAAGGAAAGGTCCATCACAATGTCTGTAGTATGAAATCATATTGTCAAGGCAAAGTTTGATGCTTTTTATGAAGTTGTGTTTCTTCATGTCTCTTAATCTATGTCTTTGTATGGTTGTGAAGCCATCAAGAATTGAGAACAATAGGTGTGAAAATTTTCGGCTTCTCTAAAAGAGTAGGCTAAATTTAGGAAATCAAGCCTTAATACAAGGAACTAGTAATTTTGTATACTTGCAGCACATTTATATCATGACCTGAAAAAATGATGATACATCAACAATTAATAACTATATTGTTCAAACATTGCGACAAGGTTATGAATGATTGTGTTTGATGATAATGCCTGTGATTTTCTTAATATGTTGATCCTTTTTGGTTGACGATTGATGGTTTGGTAGATGACATCATAAGTAGCCTTTATATATGGATGTTTCATTGTTGTAACTTGAATTTTGCAAACATCATCTGCACTCCATTTGATTCAACACTGCACTCATCTGGTTGTTTAATGAAGTAGTTATGATCCATTTCTTTATTGGGCTGGTCCTTTGCCTTATAGGACCTTTGTGAAAGTAAGGTCCAAAAAGATAATGTGTGGTGATAACTTTATTGTTACTTCAGTCATAAGAGTTGGTATAACCCCTTGAGAGGGGACAAATGACACATGGTGTAAGAGGATAACCTTTCATCCTTATATTGGATAACGCTGACTACTTGATAACCTTGGCCATGTAAAGGAAAGGCCCTAAGACATATTTGCTTCAGTAAGAAAGAAAATAACCGGCATTTGCCGTCAATCTATATGGCCAACATGGAAAATAACACCTCTGAACATTTTAGACTACCCTATCAAAGCATT